>QAXH01002972.1:2005-12482 GCA_004335635.1 Chloromonas sp. AAM2 | reverse complement strand
ATTAGGTGAGATAATGACCCGCACATTAGGTGAGATAATGACCCGCACATTAGGTGAGATAATGACCCGCACATTAGGTGAGATAATGCCCGCACTGGCGCTAGGCCTTCAGTTGTCCCATGAGTCCTGTACCTGAGCATTGCTAGTGCTCCCCTTCCTTCCGCACAGGTGGTGGGCGATGCGAACATCCCAGCAGGCACCGTCACACTCGAGCTGCTGCCCCATGCACCGCCCCTGGAGCGGCCCACTGCAGCGCCCGGAGCCGTGTTCAGGTGTGCGCTTGTGTACGGTGGTATCGTGGAAGAGAAAATCCCAAAGGTCGCAAAAAGCCAAGCTCGTAAGCTCCAAGCCAGGATTGGTGTTAAGGTCGTGACTTACTCAGCAAAGCATCAGCATGATGCCCTCAAAATGTCGAGCACATGCGCAAAGTCAACACTGATCCTCATTTGTAACGGGTTTCAGGTAGTTGAACCAACCAAATGAGGCTGGGTGTGACAGAGTTAAGAGTGAAGAAATGGAAGCATGCACCACGAATACACCATGAACACAGCTTGTCCCTGCCATGCGCCCGTCATCTACAAGTAGAATTACTTACTACGGCATGGCACACCTTCACGCATCATGCTCCTGGCCCTCCCCATGCCCTCACTTCCACAATGCATCTGTTATGCAGGGTGCCGTATGGGTACCGTTCGCTGGTCACTGTGGCCGGCAGCAGGCAGGACACGGGCGAGGGGCCTGCCCCCCCTGCCCTGGTGGTCAGGGGCGTGCACAGGGCACGGGGACAGATAGCAGGTAGGCTGTTATTAAGCATTACTTAAAATACATCAAGCACTGAAACAGACGCAAGGTCTGAGGTGGACAGAACAGGATAGCAACGGCATGTGTGTGTAGGCAGTACCAGGGAAGCCAACTTGTACCAAGCGCAAGCGCTACACTAGAGACCGGGTTAGACGCCGTCCTGACCAACCCTGAGCAACAGAAGGAAACGTCCAGGCAGCAAGGGAAAAGACACTGAGATTACCTATTGCGTTGTGGGTCCTGCTTCCATTCCCTCCTTAGGCTTGTCCCGTTCTGGCAACGGCGCAGGAGGTTTCGGAATTCTGTGTCATTCTGTGTCAGAATACCACAACCGTATATTTTAGCCTGTTTTCACCATACTCTCCATTTCACCAAAGAAGCCTTGCATTCTCTCGTGCTCGAGCTGCATGAGCCGTGCTTGTACTGGTTGTTATCGCATGAGGGGAGGGATTACAACCCGTCCAAATACAAGTGAAGTGGTTGTTATCACATGAGGGGAGGGATTCCAACCGTCCAACCTACAAGTGAAGTGGTTGTTATCACATGAGGGCAGGGATTCCAACCCGTCCAAATACAAGTGAAGTGGTTGTTATCACATGAGGGGAGGGATTCCAACTTGTCCAAATACAAGTGAAGTGGTTGTTATCACATGAGGGCAGGGATTCCAACCCGTCCAACCTATATGTGAAGGGGATTGCGACACACCTGGATAGTAATGGTGGTGGCCACCCCTCGAGGTGCTACCCTGACCGCATACCTCGTCATTCTCACT
The DNA here is from genome assembly GCA_004335635.1 of Chloromonas sp. AAM2. Classification (NCBI taxonomy): domain Eukaryota; kingdom Viridiplantae; phylum Chlorophyta; class Chlorophyceae; order Chlamydomonadales; family Chlamydomonadaceae; genus Chloromonas; species Chloromonas sp. AAM2. Next base: position 10,909 of record QAXH01002972.1, on the reverse strand, counting down.
CTGACGTCATTCAGGGCGGAAAGATTCACCCTAGTGCAAGGATGCAGGGAGTATGAACAAAAACAGGGACTGTTCCACTCGAGCGTTTTTTGGTTTCTCTGCTCCTCTCTTGTGCAGGCGAGGGTTTCAGTGACCCCCAGTGGACGCCTGTGGAAATACTGTCCTTCCAAACCGATTGTGCGGCCCATGGACCCCTGGATCAGGTGCAGGCGTTTGGCGTGCTGTGGCATGCGCTGAACTCATTCTCACTGTTCACACGCATACATGTGGCTAGCGTGTGACCTGTATAAAGTGTGACGTGTGGCCTGTAATGTGTGACGTGTAGCGTCTGATGTGTAACGTGTGACGTGTAGCGTTTAATGTGTAACGTGTGGCGTGGTCTAGGATGGCTTTTGTTGCGCTGGTCTAGGCAAGGGAGGCATATGCATGGCTAGCGCAGCGGAACGACCTGTAGCATGGTCTATGGAGTAATGGTGCATGGATTAGTCGTGCATGGATTGTTGGCTCTACTGTTAGGCTTTCAGCCAGAGGCTTGGTTTAAAAATGTGTTGTTGATCAAATACATTGATTGTCGGCGGCTGTGGTTGGTATTGAATCACCACATTGACTGTTGTTTGGCTAGTGTTGAGGGCTTAGGGCAGGGGCAGGCGCGCAGGAGTTCTGGTACCTGGTTGGTTGGTCTGCTTACCTGTGTAGCACTAGTCTTGATACCGTTGCTACGCTTTGTTTGATGCTTTGGGTTGCATTGAAGACATTCTGGCCGCTGCTTTGAAGGCGAGCTGACGATTACAAACTTTTCTGTTCGTGTATGCTGTCATCAAGTCTTTTGGTTAAGAATCAGAGTAGACTGGCAATAGACTGGTCCAACATCACACCCTGGTGCGGAACCTGAGGTGGTGTGGATCGCCAGGCCACTTATCATTGGCCAGATTAGTCTGGAAACAATGTCTGCTAGCATACATAACAATGCCATCTGCAGCATCCACCTCCGCCTCGAGAAAGAGGCGGGCCACTACGGCCAATGGGGCAGCACTCTGCTTTGGAATCACGTATTCAATTTTTGATCTTTTGTACAACGCATACAATGTTGGGTGAAGAAGGCGGCACAAGCCATTGCAGGATGGCACCTGGCGCAAGCTGGCAAGGAAGCTCAGTTGGTGTGTTGTAGCATGCCATTTCTCCTTCCTTGGGTGTTGCAGACATTTCCACGTTCGTAACATCCTGCGCGTCTCTTTGCCAGGCTGCCTGGCTGTGACACGTGCCTGATCTGATGGGCCATGACTGCACACCACAGATTGGCAGCAGACACGCTCAGCAATGTCGTAGTTGTGGGCTCAAGCCAAGTGTTCCTCAGCCTTTAGACTCATTGCCTTTTGACTGCTGGGCCCCGAGTACTAACCCGTCGACTTGCGCACCTGAGCTGACATATTCTTGACTGCTGCACTTCACTACTAGGTTAAGATCCATGTTGCCAGCGTCTTATGCCTACTAAATTATGCAAAACATACTGCAACGCTTGCCAATCAAGTTGTCGGGCCGCAGCTTGCAACAGGGTGTGCTCTGACATGATACACCGCTCCTAACTCCACCACGGGTCTTTTGGCAAAGTTGACCATGCTGCCCTCAAACTTGTATTGTTCTGCACGTTCAAAGTCCTGCGGTAAATTAGAGTTGACCGGGCTGCAGCCAACGTTGACCGTGGAGTCAAACTTGGCAGTCAGATGACAAGGCCGGCTTGAATGTTTCTCCACAGTCCTCCTAGCCGTCAAGCGATACACGCAAACGCTTATGGATAACGGGGCGTTTCTTTGCCGGTGTCTTTGCCGGTGTCTGACTTCCTTAGTCTTTGCGAAGGCTGCCACACAGCTTACCACAGCAGGAACCTGCAGACGACATGGCTGATGCAACCGGCCTAACATCGCAAGAGAGCATTGACAACCAAGGAGCGACGGGCAAGGCCCTCACCAGCAACAGCAGCAACAAATGGACCACCTCCGTGTAAGTTGTGACAACCGTCAGCCAGCTTATGCCGAGCACATTTAATCCGCAATTTTCCGTCAGTTACGGTGTTTGCTTCCCAGACCCTCCCATTTCGTCCTCAGGCACGTTCTTGCCTTTGATATCTGCATGATAGGATTTTGTCCTGTTCCATCATCTTGTGAATAAATTCATGCCTTGGCACATGGGCACATGGGCATACACCCGTTCTACCAACCGCCCATCACGTTTAAGCGTAATCAAACACTCTTTGGTGACTACTCAAGCCCGCCACACCATCCAGAGCCGTTGTTGTTGTTGTTGTTGTTGCTGTTGTTTACATGGCCTTCAGTCTGGGGAGGACTGCTCAGCGGGGGCGGGGGAAGGAGGGAGGGAAAACAAACACCATCCAGAGCCTTTTCAAGTCTTATGCAACTCAAGCATCAAGCTTGCCATGCACCATCCAGAGCCAAAGAGAATGAAACTCCATGGGCTTCCCATGCGCAGGAGCCAAATCAAAATGGAGTTGAAGGCATCTGGTGGCTTTGTGACCCTCCGTGATCAGCATGACGTAAACAAGATAGCGCCTGCTCAGATCAAGCGGTTGAAACTGCTGGGTATGTGTTCGTCATGCCACATCAGCATACATGCTCCAGCGCTCTCCTTGCATGTGCAATGGACGCCTTTCATGACAGCACCTGGACTTGATTCGGTCACTTGTCACTGTGCTGACACACTGTTACACACAGGTCATTTAGTGGCTTACTGTTTAATGGCAGTTGCAGGCAGCCAACCTGCCCCATGGCTCCCATAGCTTTCTGTTTAATGGCAGCTGCAGGCACGTGGCTCCTGTTCTGCACATGACTTACTGGCTCATGGCAGCCATTGGCATGCAACATGTTCAACTGCATGCGCTCTTTGTGTGGTTCACGTGGTTCATGATGCATGTGACGCATGTGATGCATGTGATGCATGTAATGCATGCGATGCACGTGTGCTTGTGCAGGTCAAGGTGCCTTTGCCACGGTGGAAAAGGTGTGGTCTGCCATTCCACGTCTGCACTAGCCATATGCATACAGGTCATGTCATATTCTCTGTATATACATTAATCACATCAGGGGGGCCCACATGCACTGAACGCGAACGCTAGCAAGCCATGCAAGAGCCTCTGTGGCAATTCAGTTGACTGGAGCAAGGCACAAGATTGAGTGAAGCTGTTCACCGGCATGGGCACTGGTAACGTACAGTTCTTGCTGCCTGTCATGCCACGAGATCGTATCAACACCACAGCAACAGCAGATTGCCTGGCCACTGGTACATCAACCAAGGGCCTGAGTCCATGCCTCAATGGCGTGCAAGTTGACAGCCAATGGCATGAAAACGCTCATCTTTTTCATGGCATGGCCACTCCACTGTCAATTTTCTGCCTGATTGCTCCATCTCCTACTGCCTGACTGCTCCATCTGCAAGCGTGCAAAGGCTCCCACGCACTCACGCCCCGCCTGGCCTTGGTTGTGCGCAGTGCGAGTATACTCCCGCAGACAGCAGTACGCCTGTGGTGGTGGCGGTCAAGAAACTCAAGCCAGAGATTCTATCAGGCACGTGACGGCAGCTTGAGTGCGTGCGCTCGCTGGGAGCTGGATGTGTGCGCTTGATGTGGGGTGGATGTTGCCTGTAGTCGAGTACAGGATGGAGGAATCCTTACAGAATGCAGGATTGAATTTGGAAGAGAGTGGTCCTATCAAACACGTGCTGGCCAGTCCAAGGCTGGAAGGCAGCCTTTGCGTTGGAATCAGAAAGGTTTTGAGCGGGACGAAGGGAGACGAGTTTTCTCGGGCAGCAAAAGGGAGGTCAGGTGGCAACAACAAGACCAGTGACAGGTGCAAGGTGGGCACAGGGCTTGCCTGTTGTTTGTCCGGTCCATCTCTCACCCATGCCAGTGTCTCTGTCCCACGTGCTCAGACCCCACTGAACTGGAGTGCTTTGTCAAGGAGTGCGCACTGCTGAGGAAGCTCAAACACAGGTAAGGACTGGGGTCAACACGAGCGCAGGTTGGGCCAGGCCTAGGGGTCGTTGCCTTACTGAATATGAGAAGTACGTGCGGTGGCTCCGGTATCTGCTGTTGCAAGCACCTTCCCTGTGCAGGACACTCTTGCACATCAGGTCTTGTACAGGGTCGCTGAACCGCATTTGACAGCATGGCTACGGCAGCTGCTGACAAGCTCCGGCTGCATGTTCACTTGCCTGGGGTGAGAAGTGCGTGATTCGCTATCCCATGTCTTCACAGCTCAACATACAGGTTTGAACCATAGTTGTTGTGGGCCATACAACACCTAACATGGTGTTGATGTATCAGGCCGCTGATGTGCTTGCATGTCCGGTGCTGATGAGAACACGTTTTTGTCTGTTACTCAGACACGTGGTGCAGTACCTGGGCATGGGCAGTGCGGACAGCTCGAGTGAGGAGTCGAGCATGGCCACCATGTACCTGGTGGAGGTGGGTGAGGGCATGGAACCTTCATGCAAGCAATGACGTGTGGACAGATGTAGATTATCAGATAGATAGATAGATAGATAGATAGACAGATAGATAGATAGATGGATGGATGGATGGATAGATAGACAGATAGATAGATAGATAGATAGATATCCGGGGCAAGTTGAGCATGGCAGGGCCTGCTGGAAGTTAGCCACTTGTGTGCTGTCGGCTACATCCACATCAAATTATTGATCAGACTGGGTTAGGAAAAGACATGGCTTCCAGCAATTATGGGCGGCCAGACCTTTGACCTTACAAGTGCAAACCCTCAGTTAGGGTTAAACACCTTAACCATGCAGCTGCAAGGGTCCGGCAGGAGTGATGGCTGTAATGGCCGTGTTTGTTTTGCGTTGCATTCAGGAGTTTATGGGTGGCGGGACCTTGAAGCAGCTTGTGACCTCACAGATGCAGAGCAGGGCGCGCGTGTACACGTACCGCCAGGCGCTGCAGTGGTGCTCACAGGTGGCGAGTGCGCTCGCGTATCTACACTCAGCAAACCCCACGGTGCGCGCGTGGCATGGCGATCTTTAGGAGCACGTTGTCAACGCATGTTGTCCACCTTGTTCACAATCGGAACGCATCACAGGAAAAATGTTGATGATTCCCACAGGCGGCATTGTCATCGCCATTGGGAGGCCTTCAGGCCATGTGAATAAATGTGTCCTGCGACTGGACAGGAACGCACAGGTAACTCAATTTACGGAATGTAGTGGACACGCACTCCTCTAACCCTAATCCTAATCTTAACACTCCTGCGCTCAGGTCACGCAGTTCATTTTACACCATGTAGTGTGCACGCATGCTTCTCAACTTAAATCTAACCCCAACCGTCCACCCACTCTGCAGGTCATTCATCGCGATCTGAAGATGGAGAACGTTCTCCTGTCCGCTGACAAATCCGAGGCCAAGCTCGCTGACTTTGGTTTGGCGGGTGTGACCCGCAAGGCAACTGCCAGCCGCACCAGGAGCCAACACCACAACAACAGGGCCATGTCCATGACGTGAGTGTGGTCCCGTGATGAGTGTCGGAAGACAAAACACAGGTGCTAGCTCTGCTTACCTGTAAAGAGCACCCTTGAAATTTAATCATAATATAGCTAACAGATGATAGCTAACAGATCATAGCTAACAGAGGAAGGCTGAATGGGTGATGCTCACTCAATATAGAAGGTGAATCTGTGCCGCTGTCTGGGTGTGAGACTGCAGTTGACTGGACTTGGCATGAAATCGTGCGTGATTTGCTGTGGTTTGAATGCGGCAACGGCCCCACAGGGCCCCCTGAACAGGTCAAAGATGTGAATGCTGACAGATAGCAAGCGATTCGGATGGTACATCAAGCATTGCATCTTTGACCTGTCCAGGGTGCCAGAGGTGCCATTGTCGCATTCATTCATTCTGGTACAGCAAGCATGCCGTGCCAGGCAACCGGGCTACAACTGAGAAGGTGATGAAGGACACAATTCAGTGTGCCGTGAGGTTCTGCATATGCTGCTTTGACATTGCCTGCACGTTGCGCTTGTTTGCCGTGAGCTTCTGCATTCGTGAGGCTGTGACTGCTTAGCCGTTGCGTGTGTGTGTGCGTGGTTGCAGGACTCAGGACCAGGACGCACTGTACACGCAGGCGGTGACACGCATGCGCAGTATGCGCACACAGCCCAAGGCACTGCGCAGCTCAACATTTGGTGCGGCGTTCAGATCGCCAGCTGCCACCCTCCCTTCTCACCTCTCCGCCCCTGGCCGGTCGGGACCAAGCGCGACCCTCACGTCAGTGGCATCAGCCAGATTAACGGAGCAGCTGAGCGGCAAGACAGGGACGCTCATGTGAGTGCCATTAGCAGCAGCGGGGTATGAGGAAGTCCTCTGGCTGGGTGTCTGGAATCGTGGTCGTGTTTTAATGTAGTGTTGCTGGTCGTCTGTGGTTAGTTGGATACGTCTCAACGTACAAGTTGTATCAGTTTGTGATGTGCCTTGAGCTCTTGAGCTGAACCATACTCTCATCGCACCATTTGCCGTCAGCAAACCGTATGCGGCCAGGATCAAAATTGTTCCAGTCATAGTCAAAGTGAGACATGGGAGTCTTTACCCCGGAGGGAGTATGCGAGTCAGTGTACATGCGGATCGATGCCAAACCGCTATCAGATGCGACCGTTGGATGTTGACAGTGCGTGATAGCAGGCAGGCAGGGCAAGATGCATGGGCAAGCTATGGGCGCAGAACCTCTGCCCAGGGCTTGGCTAGTGTGCAGTTTTAACATAGCCTAGTGAGCGACAGGCCCACTATCACGATTAAATGGACGAATGGATTGATTTTAGACAGACACAGTCTGCCATCTCACGTCTTTCCACAAAACCGGTTCTGTGTGACCCTATAACGTGATGTGTGTCAGTGATTGAGTGAAAAGAGTGAGCCAGGGCAACGTGTGACGATCACGTGTGCGCAGGTACATGGCCCCTGAGATGTTCAACAACGTACCCTACACGGAAAAGGTGGACGTTTTCAGTTTTGGAGTCATCATGTGGGTGATGTTGGGGCTGGTCGTCTGTTTGAAGTCTGCTCTGGACGTAGCATGACAACTGGTATGGCGACAGGCCGATCATTGGTTGATGATATGGACTTTTGCTTTCCCAGTACTGTCCTGTCAGGCTTTCAGATGTGATGTTTGAGCTGCCCCATGGCGCTTCAGTGATCATCACAATCGGATATGATGCAGTGTCGGGTGTAGCTGCTGGTATTCATGGCTAGTCGCATGGACAATTGTTAGTTGGTAGTTGGTTTGCCGTTTCTGCAGGTATGAGCTGTTCAGCCGTTACTTGACCATATGCTCCATCTGCCACTCGGGCCTTGAAGAGGAGGTGGAGGCGTATGCGCAACGGGTTGCAAACGGTTACAGGCAAGACGCTCATACGTCTGTTTCAAGCAGACAAAGGATACGTGTTGCCTTTCTTTTGAGTAAAAGGACACAAGCACTGAAACAGGGGTGTCCATGAAGCACAGATATTCCAAAATGCATGGCAATCCAAGAGCCGTTTCAAAAGACAACCTGACTTTTACAACCTGCAGCTTTTCTATAAGTATGGCTAAGATGCGCTCGAGTCCAGTGAGGCAGACTAGTTATGCATAGTGTCGGCACAATGTTTACAAAATTACTTTTAAACTTTTATTACGTTGTTTGTGAAACAAAATTCATGGAAAACCTCATTGTTGATTGACCCATACCCTTAAACGACCCATTGGCCCATGCGATATGAGAAGCCGCAATTCTCAATCTTCGCCGGCCACCTCCTCCTCATGCATACCGTAAGATTCTCCCACATTCGCAGGCCGCCACTGGACGATGAGTGGCCCCAATCCTTCCAGTCTCTCATAACGGACTGTTGGGCACAGGACGCGAACCAGCGCCCGGACATGACCAAGGTCAGCGAACCACATGTCGTTCTGCCCAGGCACGCACGGGGCCGGTCACCAGGGACAGGACATGCATGGACAGTGCACACTGTGCGCTTACACGAGCAAACACAGGCTTTGAGCCGCCTGCATTCTACCACATCCCATACGTGCGCTTCTACAGCCCCACACGCCATGGTTTCCTTGAAAACGCACTGGCCCTTGTTGTTGTTACATGGTCTTCAGTCCGGCGAGGACTGCTCAGCAAAGGCAGATAAAAATCAGAGACAAACGGGCCAGGAGGAGGAAGAGGGCAAAGGAGGAAAGAAGCAAGGGCAAGAATTCAGTTGTGCCGCGCTGTACCGCAGGTTGTGGCTCGTCTGAACGCGCTCCAGCAGGAGGGCTTTCCTGAAGACACGCTACCACCCCTGTGCGGCTGCACCATCGCATGAGTGACTGCTACCATGTGCGAGCTGACCAGGATACAGCCGTTGCAAGCGACCATGCATGCGGCCATGCAAGAGACCATGCAAGAGACCAACTGACAAGACAGGCGCTGTCCTCGTATGGGAACTGCAAACGGACGACCTGGTACTGCTTGCAGCGTTGAAGTGTATGCGGCGTGGCTCCCTGACTGGTTGCGGCAGCTTCCGCGCCTGCCTCTTCTTAAGGCCATTCAACAACAACAGGAGCAACATGTGTGAAAACGGAACCACTGCGGCACCATTGACAGCAGACAGGATTTGGTGTAACCGACTTGAACAGCTGTGCCGCAGGGGCTTTACCTGTGCCGACAAGAAGCCCCTTGGCACTACCCTCCAGCACAGTCCTTGCAGCCACATGGATGTACATGGAGCCATGTGGAGCCACATGAATGTACATGGAGCCACATGGATGTACATGGAGCCATGTGGAGCCACATGGATGTACATGGACCCATATGGAGCCACATGGATGTACATGGAGCCATATGGAGCCACATGGATGTACATGGAGCCATATGG
>QAXH01002971.1:364-12795 GCA_004335635.1 Chloromonas sp. AAM2 | reverse complement strand
CACCCACACACTCACCCACACTCACCCACACACACACCACACACACACACACCACACACACGTGTGCACACATCACTCACAGTCACGTAGCTGTCGGTGTACAGATTTGGGCCCAGGGCGCCAGGGGCTATCAGCGTCACGTTGACTGACCCAAACGTTACTGGAATGAACAGAAACGACACATGGTACCACCCTGCAGGGGACAGCCAAGCACAGGGCATCAATCAATACGACGAGTTGGACCAGGGTTTAGAGAGTATGCCGAGCGGCAGGCCTTGGGAGATCAGACAGGTCATGACTCACAAGGTTCAAGGGATATGTCAGTGCCCACTGCTGTCCAGCACTGTGAGTTGCGCTCGTAGCTTCAGAACCATGTAGGTTTGCGCAGAACCCAACTAAACTTGTGCTCACGTCAGGTTGCACCCATGCCAACGCCGCCATCGTGTGCTGTCCGCACGAACTGACCACCCTTGAGTTGGCCTTTCTGCAGCCCAACTGACAAGTCCCAACAAGCCAAACCCTAGCCTCAACCCTAACCAAACCCTAATCAGACCCCACCTGGACCAGTGGATGTGAAGGATCCCCTAGCGCTTAGCGTGGGTGCGGTTGGTGTTGTTGCCGTTGATGTTGTGGCATTCATAACCAAGTCGACACCCCCTACCACGATCCTGCAACCACAGAAGCATCATCTTTGACTATGTCATACTGCAAAGACCAGCATCACCCAGAATACTGAATGAAACCCACCACAGCAGCGCCCAGAATACTCAATAGACCAGCATCAACAAGCGCCAGTTCCGAGTGCATGTGTGTGTACAGACAAACCCCGTGACAACAAGGCGGTTTGGAGCTCACAAGCTGCATGCATTACATCGGCAGCACATGCAAGGAGCCTCCCAGGCAGCCGCTCAACCTGTCCATTTGATACGTGGTGTTGCTACCGGTGCAGTGGCGACCGGTAGGTTACCAGCAGTCTACCTTCCGTTCCTTTCCCCGCTGAGCAATTCTTCCCCGAACCAAAAGCCATGTGAACAACAACAACAACAACAACAACAACAACAACAACAACAACAACAACAACAACAACAGTTTGGTGTTGTACATTGCACCAGGCACTAGTTCAAAGTTGATAATGGCTTTCCAACGCGGCCGCTCAGGCAAGCCCAGCTCACCTGCCCCCCAAGTAAGAGGTGGGGTATGTGAGCGTGAACGTGTGCAGTCCCGACGCGTTGAGCTGCAGATAAGCACTCATGTTGACCATGGCCTTGGACGTGTACTTGAACTTTGAGAAGCTCGGGCCGCCGCTGCGGATGCTCTGGTCCAGCTGGACCAATCCCGCTGAGTCGAGCACCTGCGCATAGGGGCGGCAAACGAAAAGGGGGGTGGTAAGTCTCGGAGTGAACATTTTCCTTGATCGGCTTGTAATTTACCAATTCAGTATTGTTTGTATTTGACAAATGAGTTGCACTGGAATAGTACAGCTAGGCTAGTTGCTGAAAAACAAAGCAAAGGTGGGGCAACGCAAGTCATAAAAGACTTGTATACAATTATAGCTGAAACTTTGAGCCTGAACGACTGCTGAGTGCAAATGACAGGTTATAGGCCATGTCTAGCGGTCAGCTGGTAAGCTCTGTGTATTTATTTACATCAGGCAGCCGTCACAAGACACGGAACAGAATGGGCAACCCCTGACTTCTGAGAAAGAATACGAAAACGTGCATTAAAGATTTGTGTTCCCGAGTCGCGATTGATGCCAATGACTTCAAGCAAGGTTCCAAGCAAGGTTTCAAGCCAGGTTGATATTGCAGGTTCCAAGTAGCCCCCCGAGTCTCCCTCACCAGTGCGTTGGCATTGCTCCAGTAACTCTCGGTGAACCCCGCGACCTGCACCGTGCTGGACACCAGCGGGCCGGGCGGGGAATTCGCGCTGACGTTGGGAGCGCCTGCAGAAAACGACGAGCAAAATACAGTCATCATCATCATCATCATCATCAGTACTGGGATTCGCAGACACTCTGTTACAGCGGAGGTCATGGAGCTTGAAAGGTGACGTGTGAAGCATTGCTTAAGCCGCAAGCAAGTGCATTTCAAAAACCAACATCTTGCTAAGCAAACATCCACTTCTGAGCTGCACAGGCTCGACAGCTCTATCAAGCCACCACACGAATCAAACGGTTCATTGCCTTCTAGCAGTGTACTCAAATTCAAGCCTCGTCAGCGTTCCCAGGCCCGGCCCCCAGCACCCAGGTGGATGGTTCCACAGCAGCAAAGGCTGGGATGAATGCAGATGTCTTGAATGCAAATCTTGAATCTCATAGCAACCCCCGGAGATTTCAATCCCTCAGTAGCCCTCTGTCGTGCGCTGCTCACCCGGCGTCACCGTGACCCGTGCAACCGCCATCTGCACGGCGTTGTACGCGTTGATGCGCTTGGAAGAGTTGCTAGAGCCCTGCGAAACAAACAGCCGCATCATCATAATCAGCAGCAGCAACAGCATTGGTACATGGCCTTCTCAGCGCTGCCAAAAGCATCTTAATCCAGCACGGAAAACAACCACAACGCTAGGTATTGTGGCTGCAGTGCAGTGGTCATCATTCCCATTTGCTCCTTCCCATGCTGAACAGTCCTGGTCAGACTGAAGGCCATGCAACAAGATGACACACCAAGTGCAGTCAGCTTGCATGCCCCTGCACGTGCATCTATTCCTAATTCCTTCGTTTTTGCCCATGCGTCGGGGAAGCACATGGTCGTGTGGCTTGCGTCGTGCACGCAGCCCCTTACCTGCAGCCCCTGGCTCATGTCTCCGCTGTCTATAAGAATGGAACGAATCTGCAGCCACACTCGCACACACAACGACTCATCTCAACCAACATGACCCAGCTGATGAGCAAGTGTACCTTGCACAACAATTTGCATTGTGACCCATCAACTGTAACAGAAGGCGTTGCGCCATGCTTGTAGGAAACTTCAGAGAGCGCTGCCAGAAAGGCCAGAGCGCCAACCTGCCGGTACAAAGATAAAGTGTACCTGGTAACCCGGCTCAAAGCTACACACTATGCATCTGTTTACTCCACGCAACCGTCACCCCTACCTCTGTTGCCTTGAAGTAGTTCTTGTCGTTAGTTCCCAGTATGCTGGCCACCAGCGCCGCCACCCCCGCAGTGATCGGCGTGGACTGGCTGGTACCGTCATACGTGCCGTAGGAATGTGTGGCGTTGGCCTGGGTGGCGGGGTCGGCAGGGGCCCAGAAGGTGGACAGGATCGAGGTGCCGGGGGCGGAGAGGTCCACCTGAAATAACAGCACATACAAGCACATGGAGGCAAGGAATGGACTCCACCAGCAGAGATTTTGGATCTCCTTGGACAGCTGAACAACAAACCTGAGGGTCGCCCTGATGCGACACCACGGTCGGGGAATGAATCAACTGATTGGGAAGACCAACACACATGGAGTCACAGGACAGCCAGGCAAAAAAACGACGATAATCTTCACAGTTGTTTGTTTTCATTCTCAGAGCCTTTTCTTTTCTTGCTTGTTTAATCACCGTTGTTGCTGACATTGCAGGAGGTGCTGTGCGACCAAGCACAAGTCAGGCAAACACGCCACTGGCAGAGACACGGAGGGCTCAGCAAGCCAAGTCATACTGACAGTGCACACGTGCGTTACTCAAATCACTCGACATGCGCGTATGTATGTCTATGTGCCCACCTTAGCCCCATAGTTTGAGAAGAAGGCTCGGTTGTCCTGGACGTCACTGGCACCCACACACATCAGGTTGGGCAGCTGCAGGGCAGGGAAACGGACACATATGTGCAAAACAATACTACTAACACATGCTTGCTGTTACTACTGTCACATGCATACTGCTACTACTGTCACATGCATACTGCTACTACTGTCAATGCATCTTGCTGGCGCCCCACACACATTCAGTCTAGTAGTTGCAGAGCAGTGAATGGTTACTACACTGTTAGTGTCCTGTTATGGTACTTTCAGTGACTGTCAATGTAGTGCCCTATCAATTCTTCTCCTTACCAATTCCGTGCATCCTTACCAATCCGCTTCATCCTTACCAATTCCGTCAATGCCTACTCGCTGGCCTCCTGCCCATCTCTTACCTGATCTTTCGTACGTGGTTTGTACTATCACTCGTTCACCTTGCCAATTCCATGTACACAGCCAGGCAGTCCTACCTTGGGCTGATTGAAGAGTAGCAGTAGCACCCTGGCCTGTTCGTCCACCCTAGTGCGAAAAGGGTTTTCCCGTGCAATGAATGGACTGCTGCGCTTTGCCGCCTCTGTTTCCCTTTCACTGGCACCATGCAGGGTTGTCATCAAGGCCACTTTACTACATGGCTTATCATGGCTGAACCCAGGGTACCGCAAGGCCAACCAGCTAGGCGCTCAGCAGCAGCTGACATCACCAATTGAAAATCGAGCACATGCAAGGCTCAGGGCTCTCACCGGCACCATGCATGGCGTGTAGGTGTAGCCCAGTCGCCTGAGCTCTGTGAGGTCCAGGTTCTCATTCCCCGCGGCGGCCAGCACGAACACGCCCTTCTTGTCAAGCGGTGTTACGGCCGCGGTGTACGCGTCCAGGTTCTGCAGGTACTGGCTGCCGGGAGGCGCCTGCAACAGAACACATGCACATGCTTGTCACCAGCCCTGGGCCACGTGCAGCATACAAGTACCGGGGACTTGCATGTGTTGATATGTAATGTACGAAGGACAGCGTGCTCATGATGCTCGAGTTCCATAAGCAGGCTGCGACAACAGCAGCACGGCTCATCTGAAAAGAAGCCATCAAGTTTGCAGCATAAAGAAGTGTGGCAAAAGGCTCATAATTTAAAACGATACAAACAGCGCATTTAGTTGGTCCTGCACAGTACACCTGAAAACTGCTTTCCTTGTACTTCCCAGCCTTGTACTGCCCAGCCGTGTACTGCCCAGCCTTGTACTGCCCAGCCTTGTACTGCCTTGTACTGCCAATCCCCCTGCTCAGAATCACTCGCTACCACTGACCGGCGAGTGCGTGATACTAGAGCTGGTTGGCGTGTGTGTGTGTGTGTGTGTGTGTGTAGCGTACGTGTGTGTGTATGTGTATGTAAGTGTGCCTCACGGTGTGTACGTGCAGGAAATGGTCACTTACCGGCGAGCGCGGCTGTCCCCCTCCGTCCCTGTTGTATCCGTACTGCGAGCCTAGCGACATGGTCACGATGTGCGCGCCCATCTTGTATGCGTAGTCCAGGGCGGAGAAGACAGAGCTCGCGTCAATGCCGCCATTGGGAGTGCAGTCGGACACCTGTGGGAGACGCGGCAGGGGCAGGAATAACCACTTGAGAATCTGACTTTGACAGGAAGTGATGCCAAAGCAAAGTAGCAGCCAGAATTGGGATGTGCAGTCACTGTCAACATTCAGATGCACTGTGCCATGACTTCGGACGCCTGTGTGACACACAGCAGGACAGGAGCGGGTTGTCAAACCCGTGCTTTGTGCAGTCCAGACATTGTGCATGCGTTGGTTGCAGCGTGTTTGCAACATGGACTGACCGGAAACAGACTAGAACAGAAACTACACATAGCAAACCTGGCAACGGCAAAAATCTGCATCGGTCATGGGACCCAAGTCCAGCATCGTGTGACTTTGATGTCCTATGCACGTCCCACACGTCACAAGCTCTTCTCACCTTCAGCAGCATGAGCTGCACGTTAGGCGCGGCCCCTGCACCCCCCAGTAGGTTGTCCAGGGTGGCGCTGACCAGGCCGGCCACATGCGTGCCATGCACGTTGCTGGGCTCGAGGTCAGAGCTGCCCTGACACGTGCATGTGGTGGTGATCTGCATGCCAATTGGCAGCCAGGTTAACGATCAATGCAACAAGGATCACATGGCATCCACAGATGTGGCCATGCATGGCTTCAAGCATGTGTACAATAGCAGGTAGGCTGAACGCTGCAGCTGAAGTATTTCCTTGCTGAGCGTGCTGTGTTTGCCTGAGAGCAATGTCCAGATGACCAAGAAGCATCTACGTAGAGTTCAAGGTGCAGTTTCCCGCTTCCTGCTGTGGCCCTATCTCAGCTGGTCGTACTCTGGAAAGCCATACTTTTGCAGCTCTTTCATGCGGCAAACAAATGTAGTCTGTTCACAGGTGCCTCAACTGTTCTTCACCTGGTCCGTCCTGCCAAAAAAAAAGATGTTTGCCAGTTCTGGGATAATTTCCATGGACTGCACTGGAATCAGTGTGGGGCCAGCAAAAGGGGACAACTTCAGGGCATTGGACTGTGGACGTGGACAGAGATAGTGAATATTGCGTCCGCACCAGTGTGGCGTGAGACTGGGATGTGCTGTTGGTGTGTAAACTGGTACACGTCCAGGCAAAGTCTAGGTCTCAGAACTCGGTAATGTAAGTCGCCACCAAGTGTTTCAGTTGCCTGACTCTCTTCAGCATGCTCGTGCGCGCGCGCTATTTTCCGTGGTTTTGTTGAATTCTGTCCTGTCTGTTAAGCAAGTTGCCTCGCCTGCTGTAATTAAAGCTTCGAGCACCAACGCTTTGTGTCACGAGCCCCTGCCTCCCTGACTAGCCCTGGACCCGGCACTCTGGCATGAACCCTCTTTCCACAATGTAAAGCAGTGACGCCAGTGTTGTTTCTGGAAACTGTCCCAGAACTGGCAAACATCATTGTTTTTTACGGTTACGGCTGACAGAGCTCTGTTACTCCTCCTACTGCTTCTCGCGGTTCCACACAAACCAGGTCTTATGCTTTTGTGTGAAGGCAGGCATAGCCCTATGCCGGTTCTGACTTACTAAACCACGTTGGCGACTTTACAAGCTACCTACTTTAACACTCAACTCTCCCTCCAGTGCCTATTCCACTCCAGCTGTTCTACTGTTGTCCCTCCAGTGCCTATTGTTCTACTGTTGTCCCTCCAGTGCCTATTCCACTCCAGCTGTTCTACTGTTGTCCCTCCAGTGCCTATTCCACTCCAGCTGTTCTACTGTTGTCCCTCCAGTGCCTATTCCACCCCAGCTGTTCTACTGTTGTCCCTTGATTGGTTGACCTGCTGCTCACCGTGTTCTAAGCGAAACCTGGAAAGCCATACCGCAGCTCTTTCATGTAGCAAGCCAACGTTAGCTACAGCTGTTGTACTGCTCTTTCTGTCGGATACGATCTGCCAGTCCTTCAGTGCCCCACTTCTCACCGTGTTCTTGGTCCCCGGCTTGCATGCACCCTTGAAGGCATAGCCGTGGTAGTCGTCCACAAACCCTACACAAACATAGTGGCAGCCAACCGCATGTCATCGGGTCATCATGTACGATAAGCTCGGCACATTAGTTTCTTCACCCTTAGCGGAACCAATAGCCTGTGCTACCATAGCAGCTCACAACAACCAGTTTGCCGGTCAGGTCAGAGAGTGCTGGTGCGCTCAAATTGACACAGTGTGAATAGTAGGATGTGATAGCCTGCACAGCAACAGGGTAAGAACCTGCAAGACCTCTGACCCGTACGTCATTGAGTCATGGATTGGCATGCTGATAACAACCCTGCATGGCTGAGCAGCCTGCCCCGAACTGAAGGCCAACAGCACCAATAAGCCAGAAGCCTACACAGTGAGTTTAAGCACGACCTATGCATGTGTGTAGCAGCTGTCTTGGCTTAATGATTGTCAGGCACATAATTCTTGGCAAGGTGTTGTGTCTGCCACCAGGCGCCCGGATTAGTTGGTCTTGTGGTACGTGGGTCAAAGCATGATAAGCCATGTGATCATGATGAATGCACGTGTGACACCCACCGTTGCCATCGTCATCAATGCCATTGTCCGGAATCTCCCCCTTGTTGACCCAGAAGCGGCCCATCAGGTCGGGATGGTGGGTGTCAAACCCGGAGTCAATCACAGCAACCACAACAGGTGGGGCGCCTGTGCAATGCCGGGACAATAGAGACAGTCAGTGACTGCGCCACACACTGGTAACATCACCAGCTTGCCGGGATTATGCCTCTGTGGACACTTCAAACGC
This sequence comes from Chloromonas sp. AAM2, assembly GCA_004335635.1. NCBI lineage: Eukaryota > Viridiplantae > Chlorophyta > Chlorophyceae > Chlamydomonadales > Chlamydomonadaceae > Chloromonas > Chloromonas sp. AAM2. Next base: position 4,780 of record QAXH01002971.1, on the reverse strand, counting down.
TTGAATGCACACATGTGTATACACAAACATTGGCTGATTCTTTGGCCCCTATTTGCTAGTCTACTGTGTTGAATCTGTTGTGTCCGCTCTACGTGGCAGCCTGGCCCTGTTGATTATGCCAGAGCCCTGCCAACCCGTAAGAACTTGATGCCCTGTCCTGACTGACCAGATCCCATTCTGCGAAGATGATGAACTTTCTGGACCAGTTGAACAAGCCCACTTGCATAACTTGCCTTTGGTAACTGCCCATGCGGCGGGTGTGCGAATGCGTGCATGGTGCCACTGGGTTCCATTGGCAATGAAGGGGTCGTTGACTGCGCTGCTCTGCATGGACCGGCCCCTGCTCTCATGCAGCCTCCGCCCGGTGCCCTGCGGATACCCAACAATGACATCCCCTCTCCCTCTTGTAGGCGGTTCTTGCTATCAGAAGCAACAGGTCAACACGACTACCAGCGCTGCGGTAGGATGTTCCTCGCTATTAACACGTTGGTGGGAAGCAGTTGTGCAGAGCAGTTGAAGTTTAATGCATACTGCTGCTGTCCCTCGTGCTTTCAGCCATGTGTTGTTTGCATGCCTGCCTGTACACGTGTCCCGGCACTTTTGACACACTTCCACTGCACACGTGACCCACCCCAGCTGCACACGTGACCCACCCCAGCTGCACACGTGACCCACTTCCACTGCACACGTGACCCACTTCCACTGCACACGTGACCCACCCCAGCTGCACACGTGACCCACCCCAATGAGGCTGTTAATGAAGGTGTTAACGTCACCGATGTCGTCCCTTAGGGTCAAAAGCGAGTCAATGTCGAGGCTGTTGGGATCGACTTGCTTCACACCGTCAGGGTAGTAGGCCATGGCAAAGTCGCGAACCAACAGCTCCAACTCTGCAACCAAGCAACCATGAATCGTCTGATGACAGCAGCATGAACCTGGAACTAATGTTATGGCACGCAGGAACGGTTCTAGAAACGGTACAAGGCGATTGTGGGGCGCAGTGCCATTGTAAATCTAAACCATGCTTAGGTTGAAGCCATGAAGCTTTTTGATGCGCCCGGTCTGGATGCTTTTCCACTGATGCGGCCGTAGCAAGGTTTCCTCTGGTGAAATTGAATCATAGTCATTGCCTATGCGGCATCACTCATGCCCCTCTCATGCCCAAAGAATGCGGTCATGCCTCTCTCATGCCCAGAGCAGATCCCAAAGCCTTCCCTGGTCTCACCAGGACGCTCAAGCAGGTATCTACTCGCTTCTTGAAGAATCGCCTCATCATCAAAGTCGAGAATCTGTAAGCCATTAGAAACGACGCGTCACGCATGTGACTCGTGCTCAGCATGCGTGCATGAAAACTGTCACAATGATCCTGTTGTTCACAGCTGCCTTGTACCTGAAAAGGCTGAACGTCAGAGGGCTGGAGCATGGAGAGTGTGAGTGGAGCTGAGGCTGCATGCTGTGCCCATGAAGCAGCAAGAGGGCACGTGTGCTGTCCAGACACGTTTGAATGGGCTACAGGCTCCTTGTGATGCATGTGCACCGCGTTTGGCAAGACAGCATGGCAGCATATGACTTGGCATTGCCGTGTGGTCACCACATGCCGCATGCAATTCTGGATGTGTGGATGCGGCCGCATGGCTGCATGGGGCGTTGCAACATTTGGCAGTCTGGCTGAAGTGTCTGTTTGCAGCAGCAGTACCTGTAACAGGCTGCTGTCCAGCTTAACCCGGCTGGTGTACTGCCGCAACAATGCAGGTATGACGTCCAAGGCGTCGAGGTCGGAAACATTGAACAGCACCAACAGGCGAGTTGGGCCCAGCACATCGGTCTGCATGCAAGGTATCAGACATTGCCTAACCAAAGCTGTAGCATGGAACGAGGCCTGTGTTTGTCTGATAAGAGCTGCATGCATGTGCCTCTTTGCACACGAGCTGCCAAGCTGAAGCAGACAGACATGGGCATGGCGTGCAACAGCTACTCCATGCATGCAGGTCCCGGCTATGGTTACACATTTGCTTGCTTTGCTTGTTGATGCTGCGGAGCTGCCTCTGCCCATGCATGTGCGTGACCGGCGCTTGCAAGCCCAGTCAGACTGGTCTGTGCGCAAGCTGCTGCGGCTCGCCTGATCGTTGGATTTCCTTGGAGGACATCCTCGTATGGCGCAGACAGGGCCGACGATTACGGCCACGACTACACCGGCTGCGAGCAAGGTGACTAGGGCTGTGGCCCACCACCGTCTCTTGATCTGCTCTCAAGAGCAACATCGCATGCCAAAGCAGGAGCACGGAAATGTGTGTTGCCACCGAGAAGCAGCGCGACCGGGGCTTTTGATCATGTGATGTGGTCCAAGGCAAATTCGTAACCCAACCAGCTCTGAAACTCACCCATAAGCATAAGCTCGTCTCCTCATCCACCCGCAAGTCTTGGAGCTCATCTTGGAATTCGTCCGGCTTGGAATCCGCGTGGTCCTCACACGGTTCCGGCCTTACGCGCATGTTTAACAGTCCTCAGCCCTTTGTTCTCTGCCATATGCACATTCTCTAGGCAATCCAACACCGCTCAGCCACTGCTCAGGCTCGTACCAGATATCGTACCGTAAGTACGGGGTCATCACATGCAAGCGTTTCAGGAATGGGATTTTGCCCAGGGTGTGTAGCACTCTTGTAGCGGTCCAAAAAGACTTCAAACTTGCATTAAGATACTTACATTGTGCCCTGTCGCTGCCTGTGACGAAAACACTCGGTTGTCATGTCGCACCTCGACAACTCTCGACAACCAGGCTGGCTATTCAGTCATCTGGGCGCTGTAATGCGCCCCTGGCTGTCACCCTATCCCTATATCTATTGCACGTGCGTGTGCGTGCACATGGGATTGCTACTGGCCTTCCATCACCGACATCATTGAGATTGGTTCAGCACGGTATTATTACATAAGGCCTCGCTTTCGTTCTCCTGGTTGGGCATCGCTTGCACAGCCCTTCAGCCAGCTGCAACTCAGTGTGGTGATCAGCCTGCTCCAGTCCTCTGACGGTCTGATGCAAAACAATATCAATCATCCATTGTGTTCAGCTCTTACAAGCATTGGCTAGCATTTTGGAAGTGTCAGTATGGCATACGCATGGAGCGCCACCAGCAACGATGCCAAGCTCAACGGATTTGCATGCACTGGAGCGAGACGATATCTAGCTAGCCGAAGGTATGGCATCAGCAGGTTTGAAATGGGGAAACGCCCAGGAACCCATTGCAGTTGTTTGAGCACAGCAGTGCTGGTCTCCAGACCATCCACAAAATACAAACATGTTTTCCAAGGCTTCAAGACACTGAGCTTGGGGACACCGCCTCACCATGCGGCGAGCGTAAAAAGACCGTGCACGGTGCTTAAGAGGTGCCCTCAGTGATTGCTCTGTGCCTGTGGCTGGCTTGCCGGTAGTTGAGTCGACAGAATGATGCAGCGCAGTATCAAATGCCAAAAGCACATGGGACGACAAATAGGGGAGCATCTGAACCTGAACGTGAAGTATACATGAAGTTTGCTGAGACCGATGACCGCTGTTGGCAGCCCACGATGGGGTGCGATTCCCCTTACGCATGGGCGCATACAATAATCGTCCACCAGTAACGCTACAGGGCTCTGGGTGTGCATGGGGGCATAGCATGCATGTCCACCAATAACGCTGCAGTGTCACTGGTGTGCATGGGCACGCAGTTCCACCGCCCACTGGTAGTACACCCAGGTAGTACCCCTGTGCTTGATTGTCAAAGGTCAACACAGCGCAAGCTGTTTAAAGCGGATGGCCAGCGACCACATGCGGTGAGGTTGTGCCCACATTGCCACACCGTGTGGAACCGCGACGTCAACGGTCCACGCAACATGAGATGCCTGCTGGAGTGTGTGGTGGCTGCCAGGAACGCCCTGCGGCCTTGTGCAGACTGGCACGGCGCAAAAGCGCAGCTGTTGAAGAGCTGGAAGTGCTGGAGGCCATTGCTGAGGGCGCGGCTGCGGATGCTGCACCAGAGGAAGCAATTGTTCCATAACCCACTGAAGAGAGCTCGTTGAGGAGGTTGAGGGCTGCGTGACTGTATCTACCAATACTGGTGGTTAACAGACCCACCATGGGGTGTGATTCCTCTTTCACCTAACTGTAAACACCAGCACGTAGACAGTGTTCAGTAGACTGTGTGTTCAGACGGTGTGTTTGCACTTGTTCTGCTAGCATGTACAACTGCCCCAAACTCAGTGACTTGTGTGTAGGGTTGTGCCAGGCGTATATGCGTATATTTAGACTATATGCATATACGCGTCTTTTATACGCATATCACGCCAAGGCCGACAATAGGCGTATACGCTTTCAACCGTTATACGCTTATACGCGTACGTATACGCTTACTTTATACGTATATATACGCGTATACGTGCCAT
>QAXH01002967.1:0-18655 GCA_004335635.1 Chloromonas sp. AAM2 | reverse complement strand
AATCACACTCATACCCTGATAGTATGCCTTGTACGTGCATGCTCCCACCTCATCGCCAGGCACTCGACCATTCATGATGACCAGACGTTGCTCCGCACAGAATGCAAGCAGCGCCTCGCCCCAGTTGTTAACCACCTGATCTGTACTCTTACGCTCGGCTAAAGCCTGCACTTGATTACTGTATTGCAACAATGTTGTTGTTGTTGTTGTTGTTGTTGTTGTTGTTGTTGTTGTTGCAGCTGTTGTTGTTGCAGTTGTTGTTGTTGTTGCATGGCCTTCAGTCCGGGGAGGACTGCTCAGCTGGGGCAAGGGGGAAGGGAATCTGCCGGTGACCTACGGATCACCACTCCAGTCTGGGTTACAGTGCAAGCAGGCATGACACTGATCGGTCACTGGCACTGCTGTGTGATCGGTCACTGGCACTGCTGTGTGATCGGTGTCATCGTCTAACCGATCAAACACTCACCTAACTAACTAAATACCTGGGCTTTCACATCGTGCTCGCCCCGCAGACGGACGAGGACCGTCGGCGTGTGATCGGTCCGGGTCTGGTGCTCGCCGACAAGGGTGAGACTGGGCCAGAGGCCGCGGACGACAGCTCATACTATCTGGCGCCCACAGGGCCTCAGGGACAACTGGCTATGGTGGAGGGCGCCATGGTGAGCAGGCATTGGCATTTAGCAATATAAATATTACTAATCATAGTAATGGCGCTCACAGGGGGCCAGTCACAACAACTGGCTATGGTGGAGGGCGCCACCCTAGAAACTAGGAAAAAGTAGTAAAACCCAAGAAGCTAGTAAACCCACCCTAGAAACCAGTAAAAGGAAACTAGGCCTCCCCAGGAAGCTGGCTCCTCTCCTGCTGTTTTGTTTTGGGTGTGCGGGGGCAGAGCAGTGCCCGTTTTGTGTAGAGACAACATAGCTCAGGCTGTTGCCAGACTCAAGTCAAACTCTGAGTGGCACACAGAGCACGGGTATATCTAACTAAGGCCCAGACAATGAGGCCAATGTAATACTGAAAACGACAAATGTGGACTAGGCCGAAATGGACAGAGCAGTGCATGTGTTATCTGTCACTCTGTTTGCAAAGCACAACCCAAGGACACTGCCCTGTATGCCCTGCTCTGCAGCTTCAAGCGCGCGGATGGACCGCGCTGGCCACCGTTGCATTCGTGGCGCGGCCGCCTGCCCGTGATCAGCCCGTGGTTGCCTCAACTGCAGAGTCACTGCTGCAGTTGTAACTCAACAACAGACAGGAGCGTTTCACTTGGGACAGGTCCTGCCTCGAACATTGCATGTGATGCTGCATTCTTTGTGTTGGCAACATAATTTCGTAGATGTTCCACATCACAACACTGGTTCCAGTGGTGCCACTGCGAACTGTCCCAGAACTGGCAAACAGCAGTGTCAGTGGTGTGCTGGAAAAAAGAAGTTTGCCAGTTCTGGGACAATTGTGTCTTTTTTTGTGTTTTGTCTTTTTTGTGTGTGTGTGTGTTTTGTCTTTTTCTGGTCTAGTCTTTGCTGTGATTGATGTCCGGGACACAGAGCGGCTCCTGGGGAATATCATTCTCAATATACGCTTTGCTTATAGGGTTATGTAGGCGGCTGCTAAGCACCTGAACTGTTTGGCCTGCAGCACACCACAACCACAGGAGCACAAGCCGTGTAGTGAGTGATGACGTGCTTGACCTGTTTGTATGCTTTCGTGTGCATCACTGTGAACACCACATGTTGGCCATCCTGTTTTGTTTTGTTAGGATGATACCAACTATGATGCGATGCCGGTTTGATCATTCTCAGCCATGGGGAGTTCGTGATGCAATATGTCTTCATTACTTGTGCCTTGGGGGGTGATCGGATGTGTTACAACCATCGGCTGAAGCAGACAGACCAGTTGAAGCAGTTAGACCAACAAGCACGTACAATCTTCAGTTTTCAAGTGGCTGCATCAGCACAGGGCGTTGTGTGGTGGTCACGACAGCACATCATGAGCACACGATGAAGTGTCGGGCTGTATTGCCGAACGCATTCTAATGCAACCTGCAAATGATGGTCCACTACTGCCCGTTCAAGAACATCCTCGCAACCAGAGCAGCCCGCTCGGAAATAGATCCGGTCACTGTAGTGAGTACCGGCATATTCAACACAAAACGGCATGAAGTCACAAGAAGCTTTGTGTCATGCCGTATCTCATGCTGCCAGGCGTATGGCAGGTCGAACGCCATGGATTGACTGCTGTGGAAGGATGCAAGTCAGGCTTAGCCTAGCGCGTTTGGAAGTCAGGCGAACCACCTCAGTGCAGGAGTGTGTGGACATTACAGCAGGGAGCCCCACATGCACAGAGCGTGAATGCTTACATGTCAAGCAACAATGGAACTGCTTATATGTCACCAAGCGCCCTTGCTGGGCCAGCTGTCAGGGTCGACAAGGTAGCCTACAAGGCTTGCTTCGTCCAGCCTGCCTTTGTCAGCATCCCCTGCCACGACCAGAACAGGGACTCAGGAGCTGTGCAGTTGGTTCTGTGACGTGGTTTGGACCGTTGGCATGCTGTTCCACCCATCAGTAGGAGCTTTGCATAAGTATTCGAGAAATGGTTTGCATGACAGAACAGGCTGCGTTCTGGCCGCAAAAGTGGTGTTGGCTTGGGGTTTGTCTTGACTCTGGCATAGACATAGCCAGTGCATGACATGAGTGTCGTCCGACAAGTGAAAGGTAGCGGCAGTGCTGTGCACTGGCGGCCGTTTTGCATCATCGAGCAATGGTCTGGCTAAGTGCAGATACACCTGCAGGATCGCTGAAAATGGCCTTGATGCTGGTTGGCCGCTGCTGTTGTGCATGCGATGTTCAGGATCAGTATGGATGAGCAAAAATTGCCTGCTGAGCCAAGCCCACCTTGAAGGATACGTTTGTGGCGCCGCTGACAGCACGCTCCGTGATTGAAGAGCGAACTCGTGGAAGAGCTGCCTGTGTTGTCCTGTTGGTCAGGCCTACGGGCTACAGGGCCTCAGGGCGACCTGGCACCCTGTTCCGTGTTACAAGAAGGCCAGGGGTGCTAGGCAGCCCCCTGATGCTTACCAACAAGGCAGCAATGGCCGCTCTTCCAAGAGTTCGCTCTTCCATCAGGGAGCGTCCATGAGGATGAGTTTTGCTCAGCGGATTATCGTTGCTCATCCATGCGGGTTATCGTTGCTCATCCATGCGGGTTATCGTTGCTCATCCATGCGGGTTATCGTTGCTCATACATGCGGGTCCGCAACATTGCATTCACGGCCAGTGCATGACGGCCTGTGCACGACGTCAGGCAGGTGTGCCTGCATGCCTAACGATTGTATTTGAAACAGAACTTGCATGCACCTCCTTCATAGACATCGCAACAACATAGAGTAGAGTTTGTGCTGGTTTTTCAAGGCTTTCTGCGGCAAACTCTGTTGGTCAACAGTGGGCACGTGAACGGTCGCTTTTCGGCTCCAAACCTGCGTTTGATGTCTTTGCAAGCAGGGGACTGACTGTCAGCCAATTCAACTGCTTCGCAAGGCGCACTTGGCTGAGCTGAATTAGAGGTTGCACTGAAGCCCTGCGAGCCATGGCGCTTCAAACGCGATGCTTCGGGCGTCAGTGTAGCACCGCCCTGCTTGCAGGCCGACCCGGTATTGAAGGCGTGCAGCAACGCCGCAGTAGCTCAGCGGTGCCGTTGTGTAATCCATCGCCATGCAGCTCGAGCCATCATGCTTTAGCTCCCAGCCGGCTGGGCGGCTTTCGCGTCGCTCGTCGCAGCGCTGTGGCGGTACGCGCTGCAGCATCAGATAAGCCATGGAAGAAGAAGGATTGCAGACTTGTTTTGGAAGATGGCAGCGTTTGGTGGGGCAACGCCTTCGGCGCCAAGGGCACGCAAATCGGCGAGGTAGGGTGTCGCGCAGCGCGACAATGAATCGCGGCTAGCTGATGTTGCTCTACAACACACCAAGTGTCAGCGCGAACACCGATGCCTTTCCATCAAGAGCTGCGCTTTTAATTTGGCATGCCACTGATAGACCTCCGATGCCCTCCCACAGGTGGTTTTCAACACTTCACTCACGGGATACCAGGTAAGCTATTTGATGCTGTCAATCGCGCTGTGCAATCGCATGTTTGGCGCTGTGTTGCAAAGCGAGCTGCTTCACCTCGCAGGAGATCATGACTGACCCCAGCTATAAGGAGCAGTTCGTGTGCTTCACCGTCCCACACATTGGCAACGTTGGCATTAATTCAGGTGATTTGGAAGGTTGGCTCGCCATTGCTCGGCTCAGCACGGTTACTTGCACAACCCTAGGTATAACCCTAGCTCAGCATAAATGCCTTGGCTCGCATTCTGAACTTGCGTGACATGACAGGGCGTGACATGCTATACAGCTTCAAGCAACTGCCATGTCATGCCTGCATTCCCTTGCGCACAGAGGATATGGAGAGTGAAAAATGTCACTTGGGCGCTATCATCGTCCGTGACCTGAGTGTGACCGTCTCCAACTACCGCTCGTCGATGACTTTGGACGAGTACTGCAAGAAGCAAGGCGTGATGGGCATCTCCGAGGTTGACACACGTGCCTTGACTAAAGCGTTGCGTGACACTGGCTGCCTCGTGGGCGTCATCACCACGGTGTGTGGGAAATGCACTGTGTACTGTAAAGCCTTATTCGTGGCAGGGATTGGAGAAGGGTGGGCTCAGTACTCAAGACCCACACAGTGGTCTGGGAAACGACTGATCTGCTAAGTAACAACAGTGGTACCTCACCTCTAAAGTCCACAAAACATGCACACCACACTCCGCTGCCTCTCTGGCATTACCATGCAGCCAGTGGTGTAGCACCCATACCTGGCCAAATGCATGATGCACCACGTGATGAGATGACACACATTGCAACAGTGATTGCCCAGGCGCTGCACCCTACGTCATGACGCCATGCCATGATGCTGACGTGACGCACCATACGATGCGCATGCTGTGCCATGACTATGCAATGCATGATGTCATGCACGTGACATACTAAGCCATGCACGATGGTGTGCCATGCAATGCAATGTATGACGCTTTGCTGTGAATCCGCCATTATGTGGCAAACTTGTAACGATGCTATGACGCTGACATTACTTGCCGTGCCATGCACGCTGCTGTGAGCAGGACGCGTCAAAGACAGACGCAGAGCTAGTAGCACAGGCCAAGGCATGGACCATTGTGGGCAAGGACTTGCTGTCGGTGGTCACATGCGATGCGCCCTACGAGTGGGCCAAGGGCACCACCCCTGAGTGGGAGTTTGCCCCCCATGTCAAGGCGCATACAGGCGGGGCACCCTTCCATGTGAGCCACAGGGGAAGGATCTACGTTAACCTCAACAACCTATCTCTGCCTCAGTCAGTGTGCAGCATGTGGGCAGCACCTACCCATGGGCCAGCAGCTCAACTACACAGTCAGGGAGTTGCCTGTTCCAACTAGTATGTAGCGAGACGCGGCTGATCGTTTGTGGGACTGTATCAAGGGAAGGGGGCTGAAACAATGTCTAGAAGATCCAATGGACAGGTAGTGATTGCAGGATCAGGGCGTGACAGTCTGCATCACCCATTATGTGGCAGATGGCTAGATGGTGACAAGCAGTGTCGGTGTACGTTGGAAATGTTTTTGCCCACGTCAAGCAACGTCTCAGTAAACATGGCTCGGGTTCTTCAGGTCTTGCTGCTTGATACTGACCATCGATTTCTTGAGTCTGCTTCTTGCAGGTGGTTGCATACGACTTTGGCATCAAGCTCAACATCCTGCGGCGGTTGGCCTCGTTTGGTTGCCGCATCACGGTTGTGCCCGCCAACTGGCCCGCATCGGAGGTGCTCAAGATGAACCCGGATGGGGTCTTCTTCTCCAACGGCCCGGTAAGTAATAAAGACAGGAAGGAAAGAAAGAAGAGAGGATGCAAGTATATGCAGAATATATATACGGAGGCTGAGCAGTCACGCCCAAGCCCCATGTGCAATGAAAGTGGGTTTACCCCAGCCAACGGCCCGGTGGGCATACACAGTCTGTGAGGCACCCTCCACAGGACAGTGCAGTCAGAAGGGAACTGGTACACGAGTGCAGTATCTTGCCTTTCAACATGTTTCGATTGCTACCGCCTGCTGTAACTGTTGGCCTGGATGGGCACAACGTGTTTTCAGGCACATGCATCGCCCTGTTTACCAAGCACATGCCTTATTGAGCCATGCAAAACTCATGCACCATCATGCCGTCATGCCACACTGAGATGTCATTTCTGCCACGCAGGGTGACCCATCCGCTGCCCCCTATGCTGTTGAAAACGCCAAGGCCATTCTGGGCAAGAAGCCCGTGTTCGGCATCTGCATGGGGCATCAGATCCTGGGGCAGGCCTTCGGGGGCAAGACATTCAAGCTCAAGTTCGGCCACCACGGCGGAAACCACCCCATCCGCGCACCAGGCGGTGAGTGATGTACGTTATGATGAGTGATGCATGTGATTGATGATCACCTGCTGCACAGTCACGTGATGCATGAGGCGTGATACACATGGACCAAACTTGATGAGTGAGGCATGATGCACGTGGGCGAGCACGTAGCTTCTAGCGCATCCTTTGTTGAGTTGGTACCAGCCACATGACTTACAGTACCCTTGAAGCAGGCTGAGAAAAGGGCATCTGAAGGAACTCAAATCAGTAGTAAAGCAGCACATGACCAGGGCCAGCACGTGGCGTGCAGTACCCTTGAAGCAGGCTGAGAATAAGGATTTCAATTAGGTTGTGGCTTTGACGCATCCTTATGTATACGACCAGGATGGATCCTGGTGGATGTCCATCCATCAACTGGTGCTGTTGTCTGGCAGGTCGCATCGAGGTCAGCGCACAGAACCACAACTTTGCCGTCGATCCCGACACCCTCCCAGCGGGAGTGGAGGTCTCACACATCAACCTCAACGACGGGACATGCGCAGGTGAGCTGATATGGATTTTCATTGAATGATAGTCCACACTGGTCGGGCCTGGTACGAGCAGAGTAAGCATGCATGTGCACGAGCCCCTGCAGGTCCTTTCACAGTGATGATAAAAATGAATTCACGGTGGTTAGTGGTGGCAGAAGGCAGAATATCTACGCATGTGCATGTGATGAGCTTCTCCTGTCCACCGATGTGGATTCGGCACTTGACATGGACAGGTGACCCGGCAGTCACCATGCTGCATGTGCTCTGCTTGCAGGCATGGTGTGGAAGGACAAGATGGCCATGACCATCCAGTACCACCCCGAGGCATCCCCAGGTCCACATGACGCTGACGTGTGCTTTGAACAGGTGGGTACTGTGCATGCAGCGCGGTGTTTGCCCTTCCATTTGATTGTGCACTTTTGTGCTCGTTCTCACTTTTGTGCTCGTTCTCAATTCGTGAGCAATTTGTTCATTTGCACGGCGTCTAGTTGATCATCTCAGCCTCAGTGGGTATGGATTCGCTCACCAGCGAGCCTGTGAGCAAGCCTATGCGCAGCACACAAAGCCGTGCAACCTGTCAGGTGTGCACCATGAAAATGATGAGCAGCTTGGCCTGTCATTTGCCTGCGCAGTTTGTCAACTGGATGAAAGCAGAGCGCAACTCACCGGCCCTGGTGTGACCCTCAAACCGCTCACTCATCATGATGGTGCAACAAAACCCTCGTAGTCTCCCAGCAATGTCAGGTTGCTATGAGGGTTATGCGCCAGCCAGCCTACTCTTCTTCATTGAGTGTATTCCCACACGGTATTGATGAGACCAGTGCTAACCTTCAGGGCATGCGTGTTCCTTTGTGTCCTGTGGACTTGTAGGATGCACTAATGGGTGATGTGCATGTTCGTCATTGGCCGTCTCAGCGAGCTGTTTCACTGATCAGTGAGCGACATCAATGTCAGGGTAGGCATGCCAGATCATACTATCCTGTATGTGGTTACAGATAGTGTGGGTGTTGACACGGCGCATGAATTTCATCGGAATAGGTGAAGACTTTTTTCTGACTGACAAAATCGCTCCCAGTCCTTGGGTGTGCATGCCGGTCATCCCCAGCGTGTCCGCCAGCTTTGCTGGTAATGTGCTCAGTTTCCGCATGTGATCTGCCCCAAGGCATATGTACTATCCCTTTCCTCTATCTATGTCGACTGACTGATTGGGGCCACACCCTGCCATGTAAGCTGGAGTGCTGAAAGCTGCTGGGAACACGTCGCAGCCCGGCTGGCAGTGTGTGAGCATGTGTGCCAAGTGAACACTCATACAGCAAAACACTCAGGGTGATTGTCGTCAGCTGGAGCCACCGCATGACCGCCTGGCAGAGCTGTACAACCACCATAGAGCCCAGTGGCTGCACTGATACACACTGCACAGGTACACCGTCTACAAGAAAAAGGAGGTTTGCCAGTTCTGGAAGTTTGCCAGTTTTTTTTTGCAGATGCGTGTCAAGCCTGAATGCTGAGATCTCGGAGCCCATGCAGCTCCCCATGTCAGCTGGAGTGCTGATGACAACACAAAACAAACATTTAGCCGTTGCAATCGCATGCGTTTCAAAAGATTTCAGCCAGCATGGAGCAGGATTTAGCACTCTGGTGTCGCTGATCGTAATACTATTCGCGCTGACACTGACTTCCAGCCGCGGCTCTGACATCACAGGTAGGGGTTATGGTTGGCGGAGTTGGGCCGAGGGTGAGGCAGTGAGTCACCTGCCGGCGGGAGGCTGGCTGCAGAGCGTCATTGCACGCGAACCTGCTTGTCCGGTGCATTGCTCAGCCATCACGATCATTGCTGCACACCAAGTTTGACCGTGTCAAACCCAAAAGTAAAGCCCAAGTTCTTTACGTGCTAATAAGGCTATTTTATTGTTTGACTTGACCGCAGAGCCGCCCACTGCCACCTCAAATCTGTGCCACGTCAGGAAAAGCGATGGCTTGCGGCTCACAGCCGGCCGTCTCTCAAAGGCCATCAATCAGAGCCTGGCAACTCTCCCATTCAGCAACTTCATCCAGATTGCACGCCAAAGGCTGCACTTCACTTAGGGGCCGCAAATGGACTGCTGGGGGGCTAGTGCGACAGATGGACATGTCATGTGCGTCGCATGCCATGGCCAGCGAGTGGAGACCGACAACATCTCTCTCGAGGTGCGTGATGCTTCACACTTTGTGCTGATTGCACCATTTGGTTTCCTTCGGCAACGAAGCACTCGATGGCCTTGCAGAAAAGGCGCCCCAGAAAAGGCGCCAAGAGGCTTACAGAAGCTGTGTTTGCCGGTGGGCTAACAAGCGACGTTTACATTTCACCAGCTCTACGTTGCGCCGGGCATGAATGGTACCAAGCCAGGTCCTCAACCCTAGCCTTACCCTACCCTGCCACATTTCAGTCGCTGAGCACCAGTGTGCAGCTGGCATTGAACCTAAGCCTACTCCACAACTCTGCCGTTACAGGAATGAGCTGTGTGTGGTTGTAGCTGGCGTAGCAGCAGCTGGCCACCACCCTTCCCAAAGCTGGCTGTCTCAGTGTGCGGAGCAGGCCAGGCCCCACCTACGCAGTCTCTCACCACATGCACTGGCAGCCCTGCTGCTGGCCTTTGCGCGCTTGCAGTTTTATCCTGGTACGTCCACAACGTCAATCTGTGCATTGCACTACGCACAATGTTGTAGTGAATGCATTGCACACATTATTTGCATTATTTACGATTTGTTTTTTGCTGTCTTACCTCGGAACCCAACCAGCCATGGACTGCAAAGATTGCCCACGGGCAGGAGAGTTTGGAAAGACCATGTTCCAGCTGCAGCTATGCGCACCTGCGCAACCATGCGCCTGTCATGCAGTCATGCGCCCTGTGCGGACCCATGCTGGCGCCCGTGCAGCCGATGCTGGCACCACCCTGCCCTTGAAGGTATAACTTATGCTTCATTGCTCGTGCGCTTTCAGGGGATGACTGGATGTCGGACTTTGACACGGCGGTGGTCAGCCACCCGCACAGGTTTGACCCATCAACCATTACCGATATCCTGGCAGGGCTGGCAGCGCTGGGCGCATGCTGGGTGCGTGGCATCGGCATGGATGCCTGTGCGTGGATGGATAAGCAAGCATGCATGGCTACCGTACTGCTCCAAACTAGCAAGCTTGCATGCATGCTCGGATCAGCATGGTCCAGGCGTGGCTGGGTCATGGGCATGCACACTAAATTTGGGTGGGCGGCATTAGCATGGATGTATGGATGCATGGATACCGTCCTACTCCGCGTCTATTGAAAACATTTCATATGTCACACCCAGGTGGCTTGTTGCACAGTTTAAGTATGCATACACTTTGAATCAATTGATGGTTTGATGCACTGTGTAGGGTCAGTTTGACAAATGGTGTACCATGTGTTTGTTCAAATGTGGATACATGTAGTTTGTTTTAAAAGACGTCCTGGACTTATTCACCTATGGTTGTTCACATCATCACATGTGTCCGGTGCAGGCACGTTTTCCTCAGTTTGCGGCCCTGCGGCTCTCCAATGCAACCTTGGACACCCCGGACAGAACTGCTGCTGCAACACTGGACGACTGGAGCTACTCTCAGCTGTCGCTCACTCTAAGGTGCCTCACAAGCTTTGGACTCACTCTGGAGGAGGCAGTGCTGGAGGTTAGTGATGGTATCCAAGAGTTTGATAGCCATTTTACATCCAAAGGTCGTGGCAGTGATTGCTGGCAGATTTGATACCAGCCGCAATGGATCTAAATAATTACAGTTGGAGGAGGCGGTGGTGGAGGTCAG
Source organism: Chloromonas sp. AAM2 (assembly GCA_004335635.1). Classification (NCBI taxonomy): domain Eukaryota; kingdom Viridiplantae; phylum Chlorophyta; class Chlorophyceae; order Chlamydomonadales; family Chlamydomonadaceae; genus Chloromonas; species Chloromonas sp. AAM2. Next base: position 7,887 of record QAXH01002967.1, on the reverse strand, counting down.
TGATTGTTGCTCAGGAATCTGAACTATGGTCATAAGCGATTCGCAATTCATGAGGTGACGGCGGCGAGGGGCGGTGAAACGCGATCTGGACCTGGCTCTATCAGCAGCACACATGCTACCCTGGGGTGGTGGCGGGATTAATCAGGTCAGAAAGTTAGCGGCGGGCAAAGGCCAGGCAATCGGGAAAAAAAGGGGGCCACAATTGGCGTAGAGCTAGACACAAATTAGACCAAGACTTGCCGCCATTATGTGTCTCATCATGCAGTCTTGTATTTCTTATTTCTGATTCTGGACAGATTGGAAACATCACTATTAAGACACCTTACGCGCTGTTGACTTACACAGATTGAATTATGTCTGTTGTTATCTACATTGCTGACTCTGTTTTGTCTGCTGCTGCAGGTGGTTGGCTGCCACATGGCCCAGCAACTGACTGCCATGCCTCCCTTGGAGCTCCAAGAGGTGCTGCAACAGGAGCTGACTCGTCCACACACCAGCATGTTGAGGCCACCAGCATGTTGAGACACGCTGTATGAACATGAAAAAGACTCTGCAACACAAAGGATTTCGCAAAGATTTTCAAAATTTCAAAGATTTTCTTATTGTACAAGAAAAGCATCAAGAGGCCTCTACAAGTTTAATAGAGGAGGGTTGGTCGAATACACAAGAGTGAGGGCAGTCCGGGTCCTACATAGCACATCACAATTGAGCGACCATATGCGAGTGAGATTGGATCTACAGGGCCAACGTGCCTTTCAAGACCAATTCTGTTACTTTGATGTGCGATTGAGTTTCAATTTGCATAGTCATGTCTGGCCGTGCTGCATCAGTATGCCACAGGCCATGTTCACAAATGACTAGTTGTGATGCCATCAGACTGAATGTACGCTGCGATGTTGAGTCGGATACGATAGCTGAGCCAGGAATTTTTACAGGCCAAAAAAAAGGTTTGGCCTGGACGTTATATGAGCGTGTTCAGGATGCCAATTCCAACTAGCGCACTAGCACATATGCTCTTGGCGTTGGGTGTGGTCATGCCTGGTCTTATTATCCATGCACAATGCCATCAGGCTGAAGGTTTGCTATGCTATGACGTTGAGTCGGATCCCAGCTTAAAAAAAAGATGTTCGCCAGTTCTGGGACAGTATAAAAACAGCACTGGAGCCAGTGGTGTGGCATCGTGGTGCTCGCAGGTGTAGTTACAGTAGTGCTATTCCAGGAAACTGTCCCAGAACTGGCAAACATCTTTTTTTTTTTAGCTGAGGCAGTTTGGGTTTGCTAGTTACATACCGACTTTCACGGTCTTGCCGGGAATTTCTGTGCCTGGAGGTCCGGATGCCATAATGCCAGTCTGTGCGGCAGCTGGCGTGCACCTTATGGAGTGTGCAGCTAAGCATTGCAAGTACGAGCAATGCAAGTAACAACAACTTGAAGTTCGTTTGGTTCTTCTCCACGGAAACAAAACACTGTACTTTCAAACAGGGCATACAATTGTAAGCAGCAGTTTCACATGTTGCTGGCCCATTGGGCGTCCCAGATCAGATGCCTGTACCATTAATACCACGTGCACTGGATGGCCTAGGACCCATGCATCAGAGCATGCAAGTGCGATGGTTTGGATTGCTCTTCAGCAAGCATCCCAATGAGTGATTCTTGTTAGACGAGCCTACTGGGCTTTTGTTTACGATGCCTTGCAGGAATGCATATTGAGTGTGACCTTGTGGGAGGGCTACCTGGCTAACCCGTCCACGCTTTTGGTGCCTAGTCAAGGGGATTGGCCCACAGGCTGGTTGTCTCTGCCGACAAACGTGGCTTTCCGACGCATGATTGGATACCACTGCACGCCAAGACTTCTGGTGCCAGGTTTCAGCAAGCATAAATTGGCGATAAAAGGGCTTGTTTTGACAATTGCTCTTTGCGCAGTGCTTTAGACCGTCTGTAAAACAGAATGACTGAATGAAGCAGGCCCCCGCAAAGCGCCACGGCTATTCCAGAGACTCTGTACGCCAGGCAAGGAAGCAGAAAATGCCAAGGATGCATGCAGCCTGTCGCTTCAAAGCTGGCATCTGCTGCTGGTGCTCCATCCAAGGCTGGGCGGGACAAGCTGCAGCACTGGCTCCGGCCTGCTGTCATAGATCATGGCTACGTATTAAAGGCATGCCAATGTGGCAATCACAAGGCTGGGCAAGGATATGCACTGACAGCTCAGGAGGCTATGGCAGAAGCTGAGCAGGTAGGCGCAGTAGGTTTCATATTGCTACTGCTGTCAGTCCTCTGTAGGACAGCAAGGTGCAGACCTGCTTTCGGCCGTGTGTTTGATTGAGATGGTAACTGGGCAACAGCACGCTTCCGTCAGTCATGTGTGCTACGAAGGCGTCAAATGAATGGAAAGACATGCGGCAAACAAAAGTATGCCAGTTCAGCGACAACCTACTGAGACGGCGGGTATCAAGCCGGCATGATAGAAGCCGTGCTCGTTTGTATGACAACGACACTGTTTCCTCACAATAGCATGGCAATAGCCCGCATGAGCGACAATGGCCCATGACATGCATTGCAGCAGCCGTGCTTGCAACGCAGTGCCCTGCGTGCTGGCATGCATGGCAATGGCCGATTGTAGCAGCCATGCGTGCTGAGCGCAACTAGGCTGCTCACTAGGACTCAGGAAACTGATCTCGCAATGACTACGTGACGGCTGCCATGCTTCAGTCCATGGTGACCAGGCTCAGCTCCAGTTGTACTATGGAAGGCAGAGCAGCAACACGCCGTGCCACGCTTGGGAGTGTTGCAAGGATTCGACATGGAAGCGAGAACAGCAAGCGACACTGAAAGAGCACAACTGTTGAAAGAGCACACTGCTGCACTGGTTTAGCGGCGGTGGTTGACTGGTGGCGGTGAAGCGTGGCCCGGACTGCTGGGGCTCCGCTCTTCGCCTCTGGAAGCTGTAAGCTACCACTGGATTAGCAGAGTGGTGGTGGTAAAGTGTGGCCCAAGTGGTGGGCCCTGGCAGTTGAGCAACTACCACTGGCACCCTGGTGGGATTTGGGCCAGACGGTTGGGTTCTAGCTCTTGGCCTCTGGAAGCTAGAGCAGTAAGAAGCTGCCACGGAGCGAGCACCATGTGTGAACTGTTCCAAGGTCTTGACAACGGAAGCTAGAACAGTAAGCGCGTGGGGGCTTGTAGTCCAGACAGTTAGTGCTCAGCTCTTGGCTTCAACAGCCAGCTTTTTCTCGGCGTCTGCCATTTCCTGTGCAGCCATGCCTGCTGTCAACTCTGCAAGGCAGGACACGTGCATGGGTAAATTGCTAGGTCACATGCATGTATAAGTGACAGATCACATGCATGTGTACGTGACAGGTCACATGCATGTATGAGTGACAAGTTACATGCATGCATAACTGAGTGCCACAAGATCAGCCCGCCACTCATCTTTACGCTGTGTACAACTTTATATCCTCTTCAGCATCTACACGCCCTCCCACCCTCGCATCAGCTGTCGGCCTTTTCCCATGTCCGACCACACCTTGCCCACCCATTCCTATCTGAACCCCTGTGCCCTTCCCACTTTCACCGACCTTACTGTGTGCCGTACTGCCCAATGGTGGTTCGTGCCTCTGCCAAACCATGCACACCTCACTATGCAAGCATGCACGCCACGCGTTCACGTGCCGCATGCCGCATGTGCTTCCATGATTTTCCATGTGAGGCATGCCACATGTGCTTCCATGCGCTTGCATGTGCTTTTATGTGCTTCCATGCGAGGCATGCCACATGTGCTTCCATGCGCTTGCATGTGTTGCCATGTGCTTCCATGCGAGGCATGCCACATGTGCCTCCCATGCTCTTCCATGTGGCAAATGCCGCACGTGCTTCCATGCGCTCCCATGTGGCCATGCGCTCACCTAGTTGCTGCTTGAGTGCAGCCTTGAGATCCAGGAACTCAGATCTCAATGAATCCACCTCACTGTTCAATGTCACACGTAGATCTGTGACCTCCTGTGAGAACATCATATGTAACATTCCTGAGACAACCAAAGAGGCAACCCTTTGCACACATACGTGTCATGTCACGAGGCAACCAGTGGCGTGTGGGGAGATATGTTTTTGAAGTGTACATGGCAAATATATATAGCATTGCTGCCTGATTCATGTGCATGGTAGTATGCATATGCACTGAGCAACAATCACAGGCGGCAGAGGCCCAAGGCAAGTGGTTGCCAAAGGCAAGTGTGTCATGTCGTCAGTTGCAATGTGTGGCCCAGGACCTTCATGCAAGTGCTTTGAGGCCTTTCGTCCTTGGCACACTCACGTTTCTATAAGTCTTGACCTGGATGTCCAGCTTAGTTCTCCAGTCTTGTAGCTCCTTCTTGAGCGTCTGTACCTTCCCAAGAAGCTCGTTCTTTTGTTCTGTTAATTCCTGAACTCAAGAGTGTGTGTTGCAATTCGTGAATGTCGCTTCGCAAGGCTCTCATGGGCGCCAACACTCACGGTGAGCTGCTTAGACTTCCGGATGCAAACACTCACGGTGAGCTGCTTAGACTCGACTTTGATGTGGTCTCCTTCTTCCTTGGGCTTGGCTTCGGCCATGACCATGAGTCCAAGATGGCCGCTGCCTGCAGCCGGAAAAGAGTCGGAGGCCTGATACGGCCTAGACTTCACTTTGTGAGTACTGCAATCAAATGGCCTTGCAACTGTCAAAAGTCTGGGGGTCACAAACACAAAGCTACCAGGGAGGTCGCCCTTACCAAGTTTCTGGTTGTTTTTAAAATTGAACTAGGGTTTGCCATGTGCAGAGCCGTTTGTGAAGTGGATTTCGGCCTGAGCCGTGCCTGGATGTTGGCCCGAGCCCTGCAACTCGATTTCATAATTGATTGGCCTGGGTTGCACGATTGCATGAGCTTTGATTGGCAGTTGGCGAGCATGGCCACCTCTGACCATTCCAAGCGGACTCGTGGCACACAGGACGAAGAGCACAATCCCGTGCCGTTGAAGAAGAAGCAACATGTTAATCGGCTGGTCGTTCTTGGTGCCATCGCCATTCAGCCGAGCCCAACCACACCGGCTGCAGCGGCGGTGCGTGGGGTGCGCAGGGCGCGAGATACGTGCTGTGTCGATACTGTGCTGTGTCGATACGTGCTGATTCTCTGGGACACCTACGCACGACATGCCATGCCTGCTTCTGACCCAACAGGAGGCCATGCAACTGACAGTGATGTCATGGCCATGCCTAACTACTCCTCACAACCACTCGCCTGACAACCATGCCATGGGCCGCATGCGATGTCACTTGTCCATCCTGCAGGCACCAATCACTTCCTTGCCCTCAGACAAGTTCGTGCGCAAATTCGCGCCTGCAAAATGGTGGAACACCGTCTCAACAGACGATGAGCAACAAGAGGCAGAGGAGCAGGAGGGGGAGGGACAGGCGGGCGATGCAGCCTTTGAGGCGGGCGGTGTGGAGCATGCAAATCCCCCAGTTGAAGAGGCAGCTGAGCAAACAGTTGCGACGCGTATTGGCAGCAACACCCTCCAACAGCCGTCAGCAGGCGTCGCGAGAGCCATTCTGCCCACGACCGGGGGCGGGCGCAGCCACCCGCCCACCGTTGGCAAGGCGCCTTCGGAGAATCTCGCTCCCGAAACACACCTGCCGCCGACGGAGCCCTTGCTGCCAGCCGGCACGCCCGCAGTGCCTCCCATTGCTTTCACCGGTTTGACGGCCGTACAGCTGGAGACGCACTGCATTCAACCGTCAACAGTCTTCACCAGCACGGCGAACCTGCATCAAGACCTGCCCTCAACGCAGCCATTTGCAGGTGCGATGCAGTTACAAGAGTCTTGACGTGTTTCGAAGCAGTGCTGGGCGGGGCATGGCTAACTTGCTGTAACGCGAGGAGCAGGAGCGCGCGCGCGAGAGAGAGAGAGACCAGCCGTCATTTCTACCATGTTGGTCATAATGTCCTCAGCAGCGTCCGCTGCTCTGCTGCCTTGCAGATGACCTGGTCTTGGCGTTGCTTGGAGAAGGTGAAGCAGAGCAAGAGGGCGTCGACACCATTCCTTACCCCACGCGCAGCCTTGAACTAGGCTTCGATGCTTTTGGTGAGCCATGTTGTTTGCTTTCTTACACTGGGCCGTCAGCTCAGACCAGCATGCGCAGCACATTGTCAACGTTCAGATGATGAACCTCCTCTGCAGGTATCATCAGCAGCAAAACAAAGTAACCACTATTTTTTGGTTTGGCCAGCAGCGCTCTGCTTGTCATGTTTTCTGCAGATGCCATAACTGGCCCTGGACAGGGTTTAGAGAGGCTTGGCAGGATGGCTGGGCCCAGCGTGGGAGCGGCTGCAGTACGGCAGGACTCCACACTGCCCCCAACACAGCCGGAGGAGGAATCACAGGTACTGCAGCTGGAGGCAGTTCGAGCAGCAGCACCAGCAGCACCAGCAGCAGCTCTGGCTGGTGCAGCTGCAGCGGTGGAGGTTGCAGCTGCAGCTGGAGCTGCCTTGGCTGCAGCTGCAGCTGGAGCTGTGCAGGCAGCTGAGGTGGTTGCAGCAGCTGCAGCTGCCGAGGGAGCAGCTGCAGCTGTGACTGGCGTGGCTGAGATGGCGGCAACTGGTAATGCACTGACAGCGGCAGGCACAGCAACTGAGGCAGCAGCAGTCACTGCGGCTGAGGCAGCAGCTGAGATAGTAGCTGCTGCAGCCAGTACAGCAGAAGTGATGGCTGGATCTGATGCAACAGGCGAGGCGGCTGGTCCTGGAGCTGCAGCCGAGATGGCGCTGGCTGGCCCAAGGCTCGAGGCGGCTAGCCTAAGGCTGGAGGCGGCTGGTCCAGGAGCTGCTGAGCTGGAGGCGGCTGGCCCTGGAGCAGCTGCAGCATCAAATGCACCTGCCACAGGTACGGTTGTGCCTGGCCCTGGCCGTGGTTGCATTGTGCGCTTGTGTGCACTGCATGTCGAGGCCTCATCCAGCGAGCACAATGGGTGGCTTCGGGAGTTGAGCTTCGGGAGTTGAGCACATCAATAGACGACTGCACCATGCTCATCCTCATTTACCCTATTTCTTTTATTCTTTCTTAGTCTTCTTGCCGCAGGAGTGGGTGGGGCTGACACTACTCCACCACCAGTTGCAGCACCAGCTGCGGCTGCTGCCACCCCAGCCGGTGCTGGAGCGTTTGGCTCCGCAGTCGACACTTCACCACAGCGCGTTTGGCCACCAGCAGCTGCTGTTGAACCAGCCACATCACCCCGTGGCCAGCCGCAGCTGGTTGGTGTACCAGCGGGTACCGTGTTCCAGGATTTGATTGACTTGGCTGCTCCGGGTGTCCGGGTGGCTGGGGCGGTTGGCGGTCTGCCGGCGGCGGCAGGACAGCAGCAGACGGTTGCGGCGGTTGGGGCGGCTGGGGCGGCTGGTAGTTTGCCTGCGGTGGAGCGGCCTCCAGCTACAACCACAGCTGCTGCTGGGCTGGATACATCAGCCTTACGGCCAGGAGACGAGGCGGGAGTGGAGGGTGCAGGAGCGGAAGCGAGGGGCGGAGCGGCGGAGGGGGTGACGGGTGGGCCGGAGGCGGGGTTGGTGCTGGGTGCAGGACCGGATCCCTTCACAAGTGGTCGTATGATGCAGCTGTTTACGCCCGAAGGCCTAGTACGGGACGTGTTTGCAGGTAGGGCCTCCATTAGGGGTCTGAAGGGCCTAGCCGGCCACCAGTTTACTCTAGCAAAGCCGTTACCATGGACCATTTATCTCTATATATCTATATACAATTGTGCATATAATTTTCACAGCAGTTCCCATCCTCAGGGTTCAGAGCCAGGAAAAGTACAGCTGGTTTTGCAACCCGGAATACATTCTGTGACGACACTTCATGTCTAACCCTGACTCTGACCCTCAT
>QAXH01002966.1:5170-17257 GCA_004335635.1 Chloromonas sp. AAM2 | reverse complement strand
GCAGCCACAAGCTCAAGAGGCATCCGTGTGTGTGCGTGTGCGTGTGTGTTTTTGCATGTGTGTGGCGCGTGTGTGTGCGTGTGTGTTTGTTTGTTCAAGGCCGTTGAGCATTTGCCACACCTTTGGCAATGACAAGGGTTGAGTGTTCCCGTGCAGGCTGAGGAGCGGACTGATCCCGGTCACCCGGCGCCTGGGCAGACAAGGCAGGCAGTGGAAAATGCAGGCATGGCTGGCTTTGATGCATTGTGAGGCTGTGAAGAAAACGTGAGCGCCTGTAGGCTAAATGCGCCTTTGCTTGCTGGTGGAGCATGGCAACAGCAGGTCAACAGCTGACTAGCCAGTTGGTGTGCACATCAGATTTAAGCTGCTGTGGCCAGAATCGTGGCCAGGACAGCCGTGAGCGTTTCGCTGTATCACCATCCATGGCCATGCATGCCATCAGATGCAGGGATGCACACAACTCAGAGCTGCGAGGCGGAATTCAGGATAGAGACAAGTCCATTCTCCAGAACCGTGGCTGTTTTCCTGACATCAGGCCATGCACACCATGATCAGCAGCTCACCTTTGCTGAGGGATGATACAGCTCCCCTGTTATGTCTTCCAACTGCCCCTGCAGCTTGTCCAACTGATTAGAAACATCAGGCAGCGCAGTTTCCACTGTAGCTGTAATCTGGCCCTTGGCTAAAAGGTCGCGGAGTTGGGCAACAGAGAAAGGGCGCCCGGGTTGAAGCTTGTGGAGGTTCAGAATGCCGTAGAGGAGAGTCAGTTTTGTGACCTCTGGCCATTCTGCTGCTGTATACCTGCAAGGACATCAACAGTGGTGCTTTGAGGAGTCGTGTGACAAGCCATCCATGTGACGCGCAGAAAGTAGTGGAAGCCTTGCCTATGAAGCAATGCTAATGGGCTCGTCCACACATGCAGACGTATGAACGGGCATGTGTGCCTGCATGCCGCCTCTCATGGCCAGGAAACTAGTGCAAGTTGCTGAATTGCAGTGTACTTACTGTGAAAAGTAGTTGCGCAGGGCCTTGTTGCGCAATAGGCCAGGCGCCACCTGCTCGAACCATGTAACCTCGTCCCTTGGCAGTGTCATGTGGTTGGTCTTGGCGCTTGGAGGCAATCAACGGTGAAGAATCATGGCTCGGTTTTGCACAGGTAGCTGTGCCTTTGAGAGTTTGCGATGCATGTTTGACCGTCCATGGCTCTTCTGTGTGAGTGTTGCCAGTACGCGCAACAATGGCTGTCAGGCAGAAAGATCGGCAGGCAGATGAACTTCGGCCACGGGCTGCCTGAAAGTTCAGTGAAACGTGTGGAAGGAGAAGGGTTTTCTGGCGTTTCCGAATTGTTTGGTTGCATTGGTTGATTGATTGACAAGGACGTTCACAATTGCTCGTCAAAACATTGAGAATCAACGCTGTGTTCCTTCATCTGTCGGACACTCTAGCGTCGGACACCTTCACATCGTGCAATGGGACAAAAAGCATCGACACCAGCTGCCGGCCGCTCAAAGCCGACCGATGGGTTCTTCCTGCTCCTGGCAGCTCGCACAGGAGACTTGGACGTCCTTCGTCTGTTTCTGCGGAAAAACCCAGCACTGGTGCGTCGAGACATACCGACAAGAAGACACCTCGCATGCGACGAGCTAGCATACCTTTCTGTGGCCGTGGTTGCATGCTGTCTACAGTAGCACCATGCAGCACCATGCAGCATGCAGCATGTACACATGCGACAGTCTGCATACCCGGTCTTGATTGTGCAGGCCTTCATGCATGCCGCCACCAAGGCAGGTGTCAGTGATTGTCAACTCGCATTGTGCTTGTCGCCTCTCATTGTGCCTCACAGGCTTGGTCCGTGTCTTCGGACAAGAGCACGCCATGGCATTTCGCCGCCAAGACAGGACATCTGGGTGCATTGCAGCTGTTAGGTGAGTGTGATAGCTGGGGAACGTGGCATTCACATGGCTAAACCCAGTGCCTGGCTATCCGTTCTTTTGTTTGTTCGAGTTTCTGATGGCCAGTCGCGTGCACGCATGACAAATGCATTACCAGTCAAATTCTCTTTTGGCACGGCCTAGACCACACCAGGACTGTCTACCGGGAATCATTCACTGGAATTCAACTAAGACAAGGCATGATGTACCATGTGGATTCTTTGCAGCCGAGGTCAGCAAGCAGGCGGCCTTATCCAATACTTTCAACCCAATCAGCAAGGCAGTCAACCAGGTATGGTTTGGCCACCTGATGTGGCGAACAGGATCAGGATGGCATTGTCTTTCACCTACCGCAGCATGCTTGTTCAGAATAGGTTCGAACTTTTGAACCCCCTTCGAACGCCCGCTTACAGTACCTGTACCTACCACTGCCTCTAGAGTAGTCAACCTTGTTGTGTTTCTTCCCCATCTCGTGCTTCACATGCTGCCGTTCATTAGCACATTGCTTCTTTCACCAATGAGATTGTTCATGTGCCATGCAGGGTGATGCCTCTGGCTGCACGCCTTTGATGCACGCATGCCGTGCTGGGCATGCCGCGTGTGTGGAGCTGCTTCTGGACTTGAGCGCGTCATGGAGTGCACTGGATGATAGCGGCCTCTCGGCCCTGCACCATGCAGCTTTCTCCAAACACGGGGGCTGCGTGCAGCTGCTGCTCAGGCGGGTGGGGCTGTGGGGCGAGAGCGGACCCGCGGCGCAGGCCAACCCTCAGCTCCTCACGTGAGTCAACATGACAGCAGGGACACGTGCAAAACAGGATAGGCCATGCTGCCGTCGGCCATGACAGGAAGGGTGTCAGACAGCCATAGCAACAACGGGCAATTGGTGATTAGTACGGTGATTAGTACGGCTGTGTGCACGCTGCATGGGAAAGGTGATGCAAAGAGAAGCGGAGGAGAAGAGAGAGAGAGAGGCAAAAGTCAGTGTTGGTAAATCTTGCAGACACATTCTTTGCGTCTATGCACAGTTGAGTACGTTGCAACTTCTAGTGGATGCTTGTTGGACCCCGGCGCAACCTTTTGTGTTATTTGACCTGTTGCTGGCCAGGTTTGTCAACGCTGTGGACGCGCGCTACGGGTTCACTGCCCTGCACCTGGCCGCCTACTCGGGCCAAGTGGACGGGCTGCGGGCGCTGCTGGCAGTGGGTGCTCACGCCTTCACACAGACCACTGCGGGTGAGGTGTAACAACGTCTACAAGGTTGTACATACAGCGACACAGTAGCGACCGACACAGCCGTTGCAGCCAAGGGACATCACAGGCGAGGGAGGCGCACAGTAGTATCGTGTGTGCCTGCACACGCTTGGTGCTTCAGTTTCACCAAGACAAACACGAGGCGGAGCTGTTTACATTCATCGACTGCTTTGCACGGATGCATGCTTGAACTCTTAAAAGGTGAAGTTGGCGACTGCTTTCAACGCAAAGACAATCAAAGTCAAGGACAATCAACAGGCTACAGGACTACAGATATGTGCTGCTTTGATAAAGTGGCGTCGTGGGTGAAAAGGCGTCTGTCTGGTGAATGCTGTCACCAACATGTGCTGTGCCCGCCTGTGCAGACTGTATTGAGAGCCACATGCCATGCAATAACGGCTCAACACCTTTGCACATGGCAGCCATGATGGGTCACCAGAACGTGGCGGTGAGTGCATGCAAACACGAGCCATGCAAACTGCCGCCTCGCCAGGCGCTTTCGCTGGTCAACCGCAGGTCAGTCCGCCACCCCTACAAAATGCTAGGCCAGCTACGTTGCGCTATGCATGCTCGTGATTGGGTCTGATGCCCGATTTGCTGGGTGTCAAGTGTGTGGCTGGATGACTTCAGCCTTGACTGTTCGCCTATTACAGATTGAGTTGATGGCTGCGTATGTCAAGGCAGTGCTGGGTCATGCGGAGCTGCCGGACCCCAGGCAGACGGTAGATGCTTATGGTGAGCCATTGACTTGCTTAAAATCAGCTAACGTGCATGACTGCATGCTCAAAACACGGTTCGCCCAGTTGCTACTTCTGCCACCTGGCTTGCTCACGACACTTGCTGAACAGCTGGCCACTCAACAGTGTGCATCGAGGGGGCTGCTTACCAGTGTGCTGATTCTCTACCTGGGTGCTGGTGCTACCTTAGCTGCATGAAGCAAACGCAACCGTCCAGCCTCTCCTGCCTGGTTACTTACCATTTGATTACCTACGTCAGTGTTTGCAACCCGCCTTGCCATTGCTTGTTGTTGCAGCCAATACGCCGTACAAAATGGCCACCAAGCGTCGTCACGATGCGCCATTGATGCTGCAAGTGCTCGATCCCAGCGCTGTCATACACGAATTGCAGCGCGGCAACAGGCGGCGCAAGGCCCGTCCAGACCGTGGGGTGTCTGCACCCGCAACTGGTAGTCCGCAGGAGCCGGCAGGCAGTCAGCAGCAGCCACAAGGCGAGCAACAGTCACCCAGCCAGCCAGCAGTGGGGTCGCATGGGGTTGAGAGGGCGCCCATGGCTGCCGAGCCTGCAGGTGCGATGGCGAACGGCTTAGTAGCTGATGGTTATGTTCTGATGTACGTGCTGCACTGTAGAAGTAGAAGGCCAGCACCTGTGCATGGGACTGTGTACCAGCTGCAGCTTGCAATTTGGCGGCAACGATTTACAAGGCACAGGGGGATTGACTATACGGCACTTACTCCATTCTTATACCGAGCAATCAATTCAGGCTTTTATTCATCATATGGGCATTAGCACCTCCTGTTTGGCGACGCCGCACTGTCTCGTATGGCGACTTCATACGTTTCCTTGGACGGTTCGCCAAGGCCGCAGAGTCCAAAGAAGCCATAGAATCATCGGCTTCACCGCAGGCATAGGAACGCAGATCAAAGGAGAGCTCCTCAACACTTTTTGAACGAGCAATGAAGGCAGCAATTTTGAAGGTTTTCCCGATTTCTACTGGCCGCAATCACGGTTCAACCTTGCAACGCTCAACAACGATGCAGTTTCGTGCTTGCCAAGCACAGCCCACCGCAGCTGCCATCAAGGTCCCAACTGCATGGTCTTGCGTGTCTTCACAGGTGTTGATGGCAGTCCTGCCGACATCAGTGTGGACAGTGGCAGCTCAAATGGCGACGCAGACGGTGGAGACGACAGCTGTTCTCAGTCTGAAGACGAGGAGGAGGAGGAGGAGGAGGACACGCCCGGTCCCGACAATCCCGCCGCGTCACCCGAAGTTGGCGAGGGGCAGGAGAAGGCACCATCTCCACCTACCATATCCATTTGCCGTATTCAGCGCCTGGCAGCCGTGTATGACACCGCACGGCAAGCTCTAATTGTGGGCCAAGCCAATGCGGATGGCACGCCTGTCCCGCCCACACAGGCGCTGATGCAGGTTAGTTCCGGGCCGGGCTCCGGGTAGCTTTGTGTTGTACAAGGCCTACGAGGAGCATGTGTGCACAAGGGCAGCCAGACACAGCCTTTGATGTTTGTGATTTGGTCATCTGCAATGGACAGCCATGTGTAATCACAGTTCTAACGTTAGTGGCAGACCAGGCAGTGCAGGCTGATGACTGGAAGCCTTGTGTGTTTGAAGCTTAGGTTCTTCATGATGACCTACAACAAAGCACAGGCAGAGAGTTGCATTGAACTGCTTGCACGTGCAAACTTGACACCTGATTCCTGATCTGGCGCATGCCAACCGCCATACTCCAACACCGTGATATAAACACGCTCACCCTGCTTCAGGCGCGTTTGCCACAACGGGCAATGGGCTTGTCGCCTGCCTCCCAGACCTGTGCACCCTCCCTCATCTCCGCAAGCGTGCCCGCCAAGGCCTCGTCAGTGCCTCCACCCAGCCACAGCCACAAGGACTTGAGCGAGCAGCCCGTTCCAGACGCGTACGTGTGCCCGCTCACATGCCGGCTGTACAAGGACCCCGTGGTGGCAGCGGACGGCATCACCTACGAGCGCAAGGCCATTGAGAGGCACTTTGCGTCAGGTGCGGTGCAGAGAAGCCCAGGGGCCAGCCATGTGCATTTGAACTACACGAACTGTCTTCTTGCATCAGCTTCGTTGTGCAAGAGCAATCATGGTTATGGGGCAGCAGAGGCCTTGTGGGCCTGAGGATTACTGGGGAGGTCGGGAGGCTGGGAACGCCGCACATGTGATGCTGTGGCGTTCAAGGCCACTGTGCAAACCACTATGCTTTGAAGTTTTGAGGTATTCACACCTCTTGGCCTTGCTGGTGGCACCAGTTGACACGCCTTGCTAACTCTCACGCTGCTTGCAACCACAGGCAGCAAGGTTTCCCCGAGCACCAAGAAGCGCCTGACTAGCCACGAGCTGAGCCCCGACGTGGCGCTTCTTGAGGCAGTCAACGCATGGAGGAGTGCCAACCAGCATCCAGAGGACATGTCCTAAGGGCAACCTTGGCTCATGCTGGAAACCAAGTAATTTATTAACTGTCCTTTGTTTAGTCCTTAGTTTTCTCAGCTGCTGGTTTGCTTCTGTGCCCCGCCCTTCAAAGTGCTGCAACGGACACCTGAAGCCCAGTATCAGTATCCAGGCGCACTCTGAAGTTCCCATGCATTCCTTCTTCGGCCTTGCCATTCTCAAAGCTGGCATACTTTGTTTTCCGGTTTTGGCTTCTGCTGATCTCAATACAATCATCAGACGGCACTCCTGCGCAAAGCATCGCTTCAACCATTATTGTGTGAGAATTATGCTGGCGTTTGCCCCTTCCTCAGCCTGCACATTCGTGTTTGGAAAAGCTGATGATTGGCGCTGACCACGGCCGATTACAGTTAGATGTTCTGAAGGCGGAACACACGAGTGACCAAATAATCGTCCTGACAAAGTCATGGGTATGAGCACGTGCTTTATGCAAGCCTTGCACGTGCTTTATGCAAGCACAACCTCAGAGGGCTGGCAGAAGGACGACATATTACGTGAAGCAGAAGTTGCCAAGACTCTACACCGTTGTGACTAAATCATCAGGCGCCGTTGGTTCGGCTGCATGCAAGATTACCCAAGCTGTTGCGAAAACACCCAATCTAAATCATACATAGTCTCATGTAGGATGAACAAAGAATGTGACAGCTCACATGCCCTTTTACTAGGTAAGCTTTTTGCGCGCAGGCAAGTGGCAAGCCACAACGGCGCGGGCATCCGAGCATTGCGGAACAGGTCATCGGTGCGAGCAGAAGCAACGGAGCGATTTGCATCTGCCTTTGGTGTGTCCATCAACTTCAATAAATGATCGCGTCCCAACAACAGGGTGCTCGCACAGTGTGAGCACCCGGACCTGTGGCGTTGACTTCAGGCTGGTGTCACTGACAACGGCTCAAGGCAACCAACCCACTGTATTGAGTAATCAAGACTTTCACGGAGAATTGCGTGAGGAGATACTCGTGAGACAACGAGGAGACCATGAGACAGTGCTCTGCCTAACGACGCTGCCCAGGTCCAGGAGCCCCTTCCAACTGTAGCGTGCAACAGCAACTCAATCATGAAGGGCTTGCAATGCACGAACTGTCACAAGGTCATGGTCAGAGGTCCTGGGCAGCCCTGAGTCAGACACCAAGAGCACACAAAGCATGGTTGTTCATGGAGTGATCCCTGTCCCGAAGCATGTCACAAGGCATGCAGCAGCCCTGGAATGCTGCTACATCTTGCCGTTGCCGTTTGTATGTCCCTATGTGCATCTGGACATGTGCAAGGCAGAGCTCAATGTGCCTCCTTGCAGCATGCAGCGCAAAGCGTCAAACCCCAAGGCATGTATGGGCCGGATGCAGCTTCTCTCCTCGCTCTGGCGTGCCGCTTCACGCTCTCTCCTTGGGTTTGTCCTTGATGTACTTGTCCACAAGACTCTTGACCTTGTCCTTGCGATTTGCCCCCTCAAGCCAGTGCTTGTCGATGACGCCCGAGCTGGTGCTCTCGCAAATCTGCAGAATGATAGCGACAAGAGACACCAACGTTGGGGCAGAATGCAGTAGAGGGTCATTGCAGGCTGGAGGCCAAGCCAACAGCCATCTGCAGGCACTCCCATACCATCGTCCACATGCGGCTTCTCTCAATGAGAAGGATTTTGGATTCCATGCATGGCCTTTACAAGCCTTAGGGGAAGACAGTGTGTGAACCAGCTGACTCAGCTCTGCCCTGTGGCCCTCCGACTCTTCTGATTAACTCCTGCTTTCAGTTCAACAAGCACAGCACCACACCACACACACATGCCCACCTTGGACACCACCTTGTTCCGTATGTCACGAAACTGCTGGCTGCTGATCCGTTTCTCTACGTGCTCAGGCTTGAGCAGCTTTGCCACGAAGTCCCGCAGGGCGGCCATGCCCTCCCCTTCCGCCTGCTCCCCCGAGCCAGCCCCCCCACTGCTTGTTGCACCCCCACCCCCACCGCTAGACTTCTGCTGCGACCTGGAGCCCCCACCCCCACTAGCTGCCTTGCCACTGCTTGGCTTGCCGCTGCTTGTTTTTCCACTGCCTGCTTTCCCGCCAGCTGCTTTAGGTTCTTCACGTGCCGATGCCGTAGCGGCTGCTTTCTTAGTGGTGTATTCGTTGAACGTTTTCATGGAAGGGAGCCGGCTGCTTCCGGACCCATTCTGAGACGAATCCCCGGATTGCGCGGCCCTGCGAGCACACAACATCGTCACCAAATAGAAATTGAGGATTGTAAAGTCACCACGTAAAGGCCAGGTACACTATACTACCCGCAAGATGTGCAGCATGCCGCTGGCAGCAGCGCATTGCTTCGTAAGAAAGAGGCGACATTGCTTTACACCTTTAGGTTGTGCTCTGCCTAGTGTCAGCATGCGCCGTATGCGTGTTTTGACCGTCCCGCCAGCACTGTAACAAGGGTGACGTGTGTTCACGTGCCGACGGATGGGCTCTTTGCTCTGTTCCACCCTGTGCTTGCCGGCTCAAAGTCCAATTTGACCTTCTCCATGTTGCCGGCACTATCCCCATAATGGCTTTCACCTGTGCTCTTTACTAGGTTCCACCCTGTGTCCGCCTCGCCCCTATTCAAACCCTTGTCCGTCCACCGACCTGCAGCCTTGTTCACCCACCTGCGTGTTCTACCGTGTCAAGGTCAACTGTAACAAAAACACCCTACCTGCGTTTGCTACCGTGTCAAGGTCAACTGTAACAAAAACACCCTACCTGCATTTGCTTTCACTTGAGGTCAAATGTCAAAACGCCATCCCACCTGCGTGCCTGCGCCTCCTCCAGCAGCGCCTGTCTCTGGAGCAGCTGCTGCTCCTCCAGCGCCAGCTGCGCTGCCAGCGCCGGGTTCAGCAGCTGTAGCACCTCACTGTGAGCCTTCTTGTCAGGTCCTGCCTTGCTGACGCCATTGGCTGCTGTTCCAGGACCAGCCGGTGGCAAGCCGGTGCTGGAGGCTGGCGCTGCCGGCTGGCTGCCTGCTGGTGCTGCTGAGGATGAGGGTAAGGAATGAGTTGCAAGACTTGGTGGGAGCAGACTGGGAGGAAGGGAAGGGTGTGCAGGACCGGGGAAGAATTTGCTGGTGGGGATGGGTGGGGGTAGTTGAGATTGAGGCTGCACGGTGAAAGGGGACGGCACCCGCGGGATTGGGTTGAAGACCACAGGCACCGAGGGCGGGGCAGGAGCGCTTTGGACCGTCTTGAACCGTTTTGTCCACGTGGCCCAAAGCTCTGTTGCATGTTTCTTGATATCCTTGATGTGGGATTCCTGCGGCGGTGTTTGCCCACAGCAGATGAGTAACAAGTGAACGCACAACAAAGTATCAAACGCCTGCCAACAGGTTCATGCATGCTTTTTGGGCGACAGATGCTGCTGCCTTGTGAACCACGTGTGCACACAGTCATGAGCCGTCGCTGAGCACCATCGGCCCCAATTGTCACCTGTACCTTAAAGATCATGCCCTTGCCTTGAACCCTTTTGTTTGCTTGACACTGCGCTTCTAAGATTTGATTCAATGCATTCATCACCACAGGCTTATAGGTTTGATTGACGCCAGAATCTGATAGTTCCATCCTGTAGCATGGACACGCACTCCCAATCTACATTGACATGCACGGGTATGTGTTTGTCCCGTGCATGGCTCACCATGCACTTGTGCTTGACCGTGTCCAGCAGCCCTGCTGCCTTGAGCATGGCGGCTGTGCCCTGCATGCGGCCCAGCAGCTTGAGCAGGGACTGCACCAGGTGGTCGGCGCTGCGATCATCCAGGAGCTCCTGCAAATGGAAACAGCACACAACACATGTAAGACGAAAGATACCATGCCTAAGGTACTGCAGCTGCAACTCCCTTGTCCTAATCATTGCTCATCTGAGATTTTCCGTAACCAGACATGGGTGCCAAATAACACACAATCTGCAGGCTTGGAGACAACAGCAACCACAGCTAACTACTGGAACGCTTTTGCAACGGTCAGCAGCGCACAGCATGCAGGATAAACTGACTGGCCCTGTTTACTGTGTAAGAGCCGCGGCCTCGGGCTTTAGAACCCCGTACTACCCTGGGGCCACCTGATTATCCTATACGTTTGCTGCCATCAGACAGCATGCAACTGCGATGCAGTGTTTGCGTTAAGCTGCCTGCAGAAAGCATTTCCTCCTCCTGGACAGGGGCACAGATGCCAGGCGTACCTTGAGCCAGACACTTAGGCTGCTGAATATGCGTTGGTGGGCCGAGGCTGCATCCAGGGCTGCGGGCGGCGCCTGGGACAGGACATGCAGCAGCTGCTGCCGGTTGTCCAGGTCGCTGCATGCCGCCACCATGTCCAGGAGGGCACTGGCATCACCTGCAATAAGAAAGCAGGAAATGGACGCTGCTCAAGGAACCATGCAGTGATGCACGGTCACCATCCCATGCGCAGGCCCTTTCCCATGACTCGTGTCACCTGCAATAAACACCAACTGAGGGAGCGACAACCCAACACATTCCAATGCAGCTCACCATTGTAGTAACACTGGTAAAGGCGCATTCCAATGAGAAACTTGAGCCATGCTTATGGCGAATCCAAGCAAGTGAAGCACTCCATAGGGTTTCAAGGGTTGATCATGCGTGTTGTTTGCATGCGGGGTGGTAGCTGCATGAACAGGATCGATGAGCATTGCCCGCAGCGATCAAGGTACAGCACATTTGCAGCACTTGAACAAACGTCAGAACGACAGAACGCGATACACAAGCTTCCCATGAAAAGCCATGTGATCATGTTGATGCCGATGCTGGTGATGCTGATGACGGTTGAGGATGGTGACGGTGATGAGTCCTCTCACCCTGCGTTGCCAGCAGCACGGCCTTGTGCATGGCCTTGATGTCCTGCCTTGCCTCCTCGCGTCGCCGCAGCTGCGCCTGCATCCTGACGGGGTCAAACGGCTCGACCTGAACCACGCACAGGAAAAAAAGAATAAGGACGCAATAGTATCGCAAGATAGCAAAACAGTTGTGGTGTGCACCAAGCTTGTCAGTCTGGACTGTGAATAGACACTGCACAAGGAAAAACAACCACCAGAACACAGTGACAATTAATGTCATGAAACGTAAGTAATCCCAACAATACAGTATCAATCTCAAGTTGTCAATACTCTATCGTTAACGTTAAAGGTTGACCAAAGCACCGCACCACCAGCGTCTCTTTCATACTCTGAATGTGCACCTTAAAGAACCAGATCTTCGTGCGGTCTGCGTGCAGCAGCTTGTTACGATTGCTGTATTGCATGCACCCGTGACACGCTCCAGGCATGCACAAAAGAATGACACCTACTCACCTCTCTGGGGTCCGAGCCTTGGGCTGCCCTGGTGCGCTTGCCCTTCTGCCTCGAGTCGTCCTCTGTGCGGCACAGCATGCAGCAACACAGGGCGTTAGGGCAAGGCACATGCAAATTGTGTACACGCATGACAGAGGCACATGCAACGATGTCCACTTTTGTTGTGAAGTCGTCAGCGCTCGAATCAAATGAAGCACTCTACATCCCCAAGTTACTGCGTGTGCAGCGACCTCTTCAATAGCATGCTTCAAACCATTGCCAGCCAAAGGTCGACTGTGAACCTTCCAAGGACTCCTGTGCAGAGCTTGTTACAATATGAACAACACCATTCGTACAAGGACTCCTGTGCAGTGCTTGTTACAATA
>QAXH01002964.1:0-10707 GCA_004335635.1 Chloromonas sp. AAM2 | reverse complement strand
ACAGGGCAGCCTTATGAGGCACCAGTCACAGGGCAGGCTTATGAGGCACCAGTCACAGGGCAGTCACAGGGCAGTCACAGGGCAGGGTATCCAGGACAGGTGTGGGCAGCTGCATCAATGAATCCATTACCTACCAGACAGAGTCAAGGTGTTGATAAGCGCGGAGTTTTGAATTTCATTGTTTAGCCGGTTGCTTCCACTTCAGGGCTAGCTGTGAAGTCTCGTTGGTGTCAGCTGAACTCTCTGCTCTTACTGACCAGCTGTTTGTTGAACAAGACTGGAAGGAACGCCATGGGATTGTGGTGATGGTGACGATGGTGGTGGATCCCCGCCATTCAGGCGCACCAGCGTCAGGCAGGCCGCAGTGACAGCGCCGTGTTCCAGCTGAGCAAGCGGCCCCCAGTGGACGTGGCAGCAGCGGCCGCGTTTGTGGAGAGAATGGAGAAGCTGGGCACTCTGCAACGGTGGGCGTTTGAAGCGGCCTCAGTGGGTGCTCCACAAGCCATCATCTGTCCCATAAGGGCGGAGCGGGGCACTTTATTAAGCAGCTTGCCTGGCCATCTTGCCTAGCCTAGCACGTGCATGGCCTTCAAAGATGAGTCAAGTCATGAGTGCAGGCTGCTGCAAGATTCCCCAGCGGGTTTGTCTCCGTCAGATGCAAGCAAGTCGTGCGTTGACTCTGTATCTGTATTGTTGGACTAGAAAGGGTGCATGCGTAGTGTACACTCACTGCTGGCATCGTGTGTCTGCTTGTTCAGGTATGACAAGGATGGCGATCTCAAACTGAATGCGGAGGAGCTCAACCGCTTCTTAACCGACATTGCACGGTAAGCGGGCGCACTGTTTGTTACCCCTCGGCACCGTGCCACTTCTGTCCATGCTGTATGTTGGTGACATGCCATCGTATTCACAAGCAACCTGCCGTATGTGCTGTTATCGTTTGTGTGCAGGTCCAAGATACTAGACCCCCAGGTGTGTGGCGCTGGTATGGCTAATCATTGGCCGAAGCACAGAGATGGTAAAAGTATAAAAGGTCAAGTCTCCTGCCTGGGCTCCAAGGTTGGCGTTTGGGGACCCACTGCCAACGTTGAGGATCCTGGGAGGCCGATGCAGAACGCCAGCCGAATTTGTACTGGCAGACTGCATTCAATAACAGCAGTAACACAGTGATTGAGAGTGGATGGATTGCAAGTGGTACTGGTACCTGCACGTCCAGTCAGCTGGTTACCCTCACTAAGCAAACAACCCTTGTTGTGATGAATCAGGTGCTGGGCAATCTCTATGGCTCGGCTGCTGACCTCGTGGTGTCACCCAGCACCACCACCACCAAGCTCCTTCAGGCCGTTGGTGCCCAGCAGGCCAACCCAATCGCAACCACCCCCATCACCAGCAGCACCAGCACTGCTGTGGCGCCTGCCACGGGTGACGGTGGTTCCCAAGGTGACGAGGGCCACTGCCCGGAGCTGTCCAAGGAGCTCGTGGCATCCTTTGCGAGCAACGGCACCATCATGCTCACTGTCAGCGACTGGAGGATCTTTGAGACGTTTGGTGAGCTAGGGCTGGAGGCCCGCTGGGTACTCGAAGACACTCCAGTAAAAATACGCGCAAGGTCAAATGACTGCTGTGCCTATGTGCCTGGAGTTGACGCGACATGTTGGTGCTCCAATGATGCAGCACCGTCTGCCCCGGTCACTCCCCACTTATCATCCGCGGCGGGTACTCAATGACTGTCGTAGAAAAACGCTGTGCCTATGCTGTCAGTAGTCAAAAGACTGCTGTGCCTATGCACCCTTTTTGTGCATATGATGACTTTGGAATGATTTCCTGTGCGAAGTGATGAAGTGATATGCCTTTGACACCAACGGATAGGTGTACCATTGTATGCCTGAATTGCATGCGTTCATGCGCTGCTAGTTTGCCATGCCGATCACAGGTGTGAGCTGGATGAAGCATCTCAAGCGGTTGGGCATTGAATACTACATCGTCGGCGCAACCGATAAACAGACCTCCATCTTCTTGGGCGGACAGGTACGCCGTCTGGGTTCACACAATTGCATTCCACACGGCGTCTCAAGTTGGAACAGGTCATCGCACATTCAAGTTCAAGGTGACACGCAAGCCTGGAGCAGCGCCCTGGCCCCCAAGCATCAAGGTGCAAGGGGTGGCTCAGCAGGCCACTTCACAGTGCGATCGCTCATCACCAGCTGACCCAAGGGCTCTCAATAGCACGTGACGGTTCACGCCACATGGGCCACAAAAACGGAACAGCCAGGGAGCGATTACATGCATGGCCTGTACGGAGGAGTGCGAGATTCAATTACACATTGCCTTAATGTAAAGAATCTTGGAAAAGCCCTAGAAGCTGAGCACGACACACACATCAGGGGTAGCATGCTGCACCCATAGATTGGCAGCCGTGCATTGTCGCTGCATTGCCGCAGGGACGCCACCCCTGCTTCAAGTTCTTTGATGGCGGCCAGGGACACGGGACAAACAAAGAGTACAAGTAAGCTCCCCGTGCAGTGCTGGCATCCGGCATCTTATCGCAGTGCTGTGCCACACAGCGGCAATCACTAAGGATTCATCAGGTAGCATCCGGTAGCACCCTGTTGCTGTGCAGTGGCAACGGCCCAAGATGCAGGCCACAACCTGACGTTAGAGTTGTACCAGGCCTAACATTGATGTCGTCCTGGCATCGGATGTCGTCCCGGCATCGGATTTCGTCCTGGCAATGATGTCGTCCTGGCATTGATGTCGTCCTGACAGGCTGATGTTCCTCTTGCTGTGTAGAAGACTTCCCGGTGCAATGCAGTACGGCCCATGCCACCCCACTGCCCCGTCCTGTGCCCCACTCCTGACTCAGGTACGGCGACTCCCACTACGTGGCGGCCACATGGCGCAAGGTCAGGGTGGTGAAGCAGATCGTGGACTGGGGCTTCCACGTCATTCACTCGGACGTGGATGTGGTGAGTGGGCGGGGAGGTGGTGCACATGTGCGGGACACGTGAGGTGTGTGACGTGCGGGACGCGTGAGGTGTGTAACGAGCGGGACGTGTGAGGTGTGTGACGTGCGGGACGTGTGAGGTGTGTGACGTGCGGGACGCGTGAGGTGTGTGACGTGCGGGACGCGTGAGGTGTGTGACGTGCGGGACGTGTGAGGTGTGTGACGTGCGGGACGTGTGAGGTGTGTGACGTGCGGGACGCGTGAGGTGTGTGACGTGCGGGACGCGTGAGGTGTGTGACGTGCGGGATGCATGAGGTGTGTCACGTGCGGGACGCGTGAGGTGAGGCAAAGCATGAGGAGGATGAGGGAGACTGATGAGAGCAGTAGAAAGTGATGCAGGTGCCGGTAAGCTCTCATATGACTCATTTACGGGACGACGCGACCAGGGCTATGGCTGCCATTGCTTGACGGCAAACTGGGTCCTGTCCGAGGCTGTGTGGTCAATGGCCATAGCCACTTGAGCTTGCAAATAGGTTGGCACAGTTGGCGTCACAACGCAGCTGAGATCGATTTAGGTCCACTTCAACTGCACATGTTTTAGTGGACACTCCCTTCTGGTGCTGCAAGGGCGCATGGCATCAACTGGCACAGTGACTTTCCTTCCTTCCTTTAGTGTATACCATCATGAGCGGCAGACGCTCACAGCGCTCTGTTCCGCTGCTACTCTGCGCAGGTTTGGTTCCGGGACCCGTTGCCGTACTTCCTGGGCCCGGCTGTGCAGTTTGCTGACGTGGCAGTGTCCACTGGTGGGCAGGGGGACGGAGGGAAGAGGGGGTGCTGGCCCCTGCTGTGCCTCGCAACAATTCTGATAAGGAGCACGCTGACCTGCATATCACGTCACCAACTGAAGTCAGTGCCTAGGGTTTCAAAACACGCCTGCGTTTCAAAACATTTTGTTTTTCTCCTTGTAGCCAGAATCTCCATGTTGGCAGTGTCTGTTCTTGCTCCTTTCGGCCTTTCATTGTGCGTATGCCTGTGCCTGTGGTTTTCAGACCTCATCAGCACGAACATGAAGGCGGGAGATGACGGGCTCGAGGTAAGCTCCGTTCACAGCACCTGTCTGGAATCACAAGGCAGCAGACAACCTTACCCTGCTAGAGTGCACCCAGTTCTGCAGGAAGCGCTGGCCGCTGCATTTCATGATGCACCCTTGTCAGTGAATATGCTTATACAGACAGGCTTACGCATCCTGCCCTTCCACTGCTTCAGTGCTCGCCTGCTTCCCCTGCTGGCCGATTGCACACGCACTCATCACCATGCATTGGGTGCCAGCACTGGAGTTGCATGCACCCTGCCCCCGCCACGTGCCCCCCACCTTGCCTGTACAGAGGGACATCTACCACCATGTCAACGTCAACACAGGCGTTTACTTTGTCAAGGTGCGTGACGGCAACACGCAGTGGGCAGGGTGTGTGGTGGCAGCTTGCAGTGATACGGAAAGGAGGAAGAAGAGAAGTTGACAAGTCGGAAACTGCAGCCAGACATGAAAGAGCAACGAATGTTCAGATGACAAGGGTTGTAAGGAAGTCAGGAGTTGTAGGTCAGCCTCTTTCTGGAACAGAACCAATCTTGAAGTTGGCTTAGCCTCCTTGTGCAATTCAACCGTTTGTGATGTTGGATGTGCACTTCTTACAATACTTGTGGCGCATGTGTGCACAGAGTTCCCCGGGAGGCCGTTCCTTCATGTCTGCATGGGCCGAAATGCAGAAGACGCACTCTCACGAGAATGACCAGGTACGCACACACCTGCATTGACACCCTGCCACCCTGCCACCCTGCGGCTGCGTACGGCGCGGAACACACCCTGTGCTGTGGTCAATTGCATTGCTGACATTCTGCAGAACTCCCTTCCCCTCCCAACCCAACCCCCATAGCACATGATTACATAGACTGGAACAAGCAGCAGTGAACTCCTTATGTGTGTTGCCTGGCCTGACCTGGCCTTGCCTTGTCTGGTCTTGTCAGCGACTGTCCCGATTGCCCGAGTGCAGGTTGGGCTGTACGGTTTCCTGCGCAGCCGGCCTGCAGACCTCAACCGGGACAGGCGGTACCTGGAGCTACAGGTGGGCGTGGCGGGGGCGGGGCGGGACAGGGCTGCGGCCCCACATATCACACACAGACACATTGTTTGCTGAAAAGTATTCCCTGTTAGAAGTACCCTGTCTGTACTCTATCAGGAGTACCCTGTTACTTGTAACAACTAAGAGTTGTATGTGGTGACGGTGCAAAGCCAGGCAGGCCCTTTCCGTAACCCGTACATCTGTGCGCCTTGTCACCTCTTCAGCGCGACATATGGTCGTATCCAGTGCCTGCCTATGCACCCCTGCACGCACAGTTCGTATGCACCAAGGCACACTGCCTGATAATCATGTACCTCCATCTGCATATCGTCACTGGCTCCGCCTTTGTACACTGTGTGGTGCCTGGTGTCATGGGACCTGCACACCTCATGCGCGCATGCGACCCACCTCATGCAGGCCGACCATGACCCCACCCCCATCCGCCTGGGCATGCTTGCCTCGCACATGCTGCTCAACGGGTACTCGTACTTCATTCCCAAGCTGCACAAGACGATGAACGTGTCGTCACTGGTGAGAGGGGACGCATGGCCATGGGGATGTGATGGGGGTGTGCTTCGGCCACACAAGTCTTGCACACCAGGATATCATCATCATATCCGATCATAAAACAAGTATCCTATCATCATGCCACCACCGTCAGGTGCAAGTTGCAGCTGCTCCTACATGTCAAGTGGCCTTGCCTGTTTGTTCCTTTGCGTTGCCCGCCCTTCTCAGTATGCCTGTAGCATGCATGCCCCGGTTGGGTCCCTTTAATGGGCCCTACGCTCAGCCCCTGCCTCCTGAGGGTTGCAGTAACTATGTACGATAGTGTGCCTGGCCTTTGCCTTCAGCGCAGGTGGAACGGAGTGGATAAGCGTATCGTTCACCATGCGTTTGGCCTGGCGTGTTGTCCCGCAGGGCATCCACCTGACCTGGGTGCCCCTGTCCCGCGAGGGCAAGTTCCACCGCATGCGGGACGGCATGTTGTACAACGACCGGCCCGAGTACTACAGCGAGCCCATGTTCCTTACTGGGGGTGAGAGCAGGGGGGGGGGTGGAAGGGGCGCAGTCAGCAGGGAGGTGCTGTGTGGAGGAGGCAACACAGAGGAGGGGTTTGGAAGGGGCACGTGGCTGAGAAGGAGGTGTCGAGTTAGGAGGGCATGGGGTGAGGAGGGGTTTGGAAGGCGCACATGGCTGAGAAGGAGGGGTCGAGTTAGGAGGGCACGGGGTGAGGAGGGGTTTGGAAGGCGCACATGGCTGAGAAGGAGGTGTCGAGTTAGGAGGGCACGGGGTGAGGAGGGGTTTGGAAGGGGCACGTGGCTGAGAAGGAGGTGTCGAGTTTGGAGGGCATGGGGTGAGGAGGGGTTTGGAAGGGGCATATGGCTGAGAAGGAGGTGTCGAGTTAGGAGGGCACGGGGTGAGGAGGGGTTTGGAAGGGGCATGTGGCTGAGAAGGAGGTGTCGAGTTAGGAGGGCACGGGGTGAGGAGGGGGTGGAAGCGGCACCTGAGATGTGTAGGGCACGTTTTGGAGACGGAGCTGACAGAGAAGTTGTTGCAAGCTGTTGGACGGAGGGGCGATGTAAAACCACCTCGGCCAGGTAGGGTGGACATGCAGGTTGCTTGGGACGGGACATGAGATGTGGCTGTGATCATGAGTGGTGAAGTGTCCATCAGACAATTGGATCAGCTTCTGTGTTTCCTTGTTGTGTGCCACCGCAGACCTGGACCACCCCCTGGCCCCTGAGGGCTACAACCATGAGCGAGACACGGAGACCATGATCAAGTTCCACCTGCAGGCCATGGACCAGCAGCTGGTGCAGGTGTGTCAGGGTGCATGGTCGTGAGCTAGCAGAGCATGACCCTGATGGGGTGCCACAGTGAAGAGGTGAAACGATCGGAGCGCAGTCAAGGTTGGGCTCACCAGTCCGCATCATCATTTCCTGTCATTGTCTAGAACAGGGTCACTCCATAGTGCTTCCCACCACAACGGGGTGACCACAACCAGTGTGTGTTGTCACAGGCTACTTGATTGGCCCCACAGACGCTGTCTGACCACAGATTGCGTCACGTGTTGTCGCGCTGCCGCTTCTTGTGCAGATGTACCGTGTGATGGCCGTAGCCGTCATCATGGACCGAACACTGGTGAGCCACAGGCCTCAGGCAAGCAACTGCATCGGTCACTTCGTTATCTGGCGTGACTGCACCGGTCACTTTATTGTCTGAAGGCTTGAGCCGGCTGCGGCCAGCAGAGTATGTGTGAAGCAATGCTTGCTGCCTGATGGCCGGTGCGCCGGGTTCGGCTTCAAAGGAAGTCAGGTGTTATACGATTGTCAAGTTTGAGCGTCCTGCCATGGACATGCCTGCTGGCAATCATAACATGTTTGGCAGTGCTAAGGGGGCTGCACCTGGTCTAGCAAGAGGGTTGTATCGCCGCATAAGAATCAAGCGGTGTCGACTGGCTTTTGCATTGCTTGTTGCCCGCAGGTGTTCCCTAAGCTCAAGTGCTTTTGTTACAAAAACTGGTTCATGTCGGAGCAGTGTAGGTGAGGAATGTACAGGGAATGTAACACACAGTGAGGTGGTGCACTGTTTATACTGTGAACGAATCACTGTTTATATAATTCATGCGTTAGCCACCTGCAATCTTCAGTGATGATCAGGCCGAGGAACTGTGTTGACGTTCGCTGTTTACAACGACCAATTGAACAATTCACTGTTTATACCGGCCAATCCATAGTGCGCAAACAAGCAACACGCGGCGATGACATGACAGCAGCCCATGGCGTTGCAGCCCCTGCAAGCAGTACAAGCAATCACCAAGTGCATGCCTGTGATCGATGTCACGCCTGCCATCAATGTCACGCCTGCGATCGATGTTATGCCTGCGATCGATGTCATGTTCACACAAGCAGTGGCGCACACGCGGCAGGTCACCGGTCATCCTCTGGTCCTACACCCCTTGTGAAAGAGACGATGACGTCATGCGCAATGTCTCCTATGTCGAACTCATATGTTTGCAGGATTCCTGGGGACAAAGTCACTCAGTTCCCCTTGGACTGCGAGATGGACCAGGTGTGGGAAGGAAGTGGGCAAACACACCAGGGCGGACGAGACCCGCATGACAGTCATACAAGGCCCAGGGCTTGCATGAATGTGCTAAGTCTTGCATCCTCATCACATGCTGCATCGCCCCTGTCTGCACTGTATCGTCGCACCAGGCCTGCACTGTATCATTGCACATACTTGTTCGGTGCAGCCACCTGCGTGCTCTTGATTAAGGCCTACCGCACCTCACATGCGCCTCCTTTCTGACCACCGCTGTGCAGTGGCTGCGTCCCAAGGTGGTGTACAACTACGGCCCCAACATCATCAGTAAGGAGGGCCCGCACACCTTCACGTTCAGGGAGCACACCCTCTTCACGAACCCCAAGTGAGCAAACGTGGCAACACGCCGCATACCCCATACGCACTGGTTCACTGTTCATTTGTATCTTGCCTACTTGCCATGTGATAGCAATTTTGCTGCATCACTGGCTTGTGCAGCCAAGCCAGCAGATGCTGTCCTGGCTACCTGTCTGCAAAGAAAAGCTGCTACTCCTCATGCAATGGAAATGACTGGGCATGCAACATGAGCGCTGTTCGCTGCATCCTGGTCTCTGGGTTCTCACCAAGAATTTTGTCATCTCCAAATCAGACGTGCTGCACCGCCCTGCTCAGTTTGCTCTCTTGCTCTGTGTGCTCGGCGCAGTTTCCCTTCCGAGTTGCTCCAGCAGCAGGTGGTAGTGCAGCCCGGCCCTGCGGGCTCCCAACCCTCAGTGGAGATGAGGGATGTGACCAAGCTGCCTGTACAAGTACCGGGCGTAACGAGTGGACAGATCAAGGTGACAGTCATGTGGGAGAGGAAGCCGGGTTTGCTGTGGGCAGCTGGTGTTTTGGCTTTGCTGCAATCTGTAAATTCTAATCAGCGAACAGCCCACAGCAGGAATCGCGGAGATGAGCATGACTGAGTCTACCAGCACTGCTAGGGCGTGGTGGGCTGGACGCTTTTGAGTAGCATGTCAGGAAAGGTAACCCATGCAGCGGGGACACTGCCACGAAGCTTTGCACACGTGACATGCACTCAACCAGCTAACCATCAGGAACATCAAGCAGAGGGATGCACAGTTTACTGTTCGCTTTCTGACGTGTGTTTTCCTGTCAGGTGATCAGCCTTCCCCCCAAGCTGCAGCAGCGCGCACTCAAGGCCGCATTGCAGAAGATGGCAGGCAACGCGAAAATCATTCGGCTCATCAAACCCTACGAGCTGTTTGGCGGCTGGAACGACGACATCCTCAAGAACTCATTTGAGGTTTGAGACAGCAGGAGGGAGGGAGGGTATGTCCATGTTGGCAACTGCCTGGCGGCATATGCATCAACTTGGTTCTTGATTGTGAAAGATTGCTGGGAAATAAGGGCTGGCGAATTCTTGAGCGCAGACAAAAGTGGCAAAAGTTGGTGTGTTGTAATTTGCCTTTCGCCCCAGGTGATCGTCCCACATTCGCACTCCACGCCGCCATTGCATGTTCTGGGCACGACTGCCTCCTTTCTGCCACCATGGTCTCCTGCATGCATGTCTTATTGCCCTGCTGCTGCCCTGCAGACGTTTCTGTCCAAGGTTGCTGCCAACTGGTGCTGCCGTGACGAGCCCTTCATTGCCCAGGGTCTTAAGAAGAAGGAGAAGCTGGCCATCCACTGGTAGCAGCTCCGCGCCCCATGTGATAACAGACGCTTCTGTACAACCTGATTGCGTGCGGGTAGCTCAACCTTGGTACCGATTAGTAGAAGCAGACAAACTTAGGCCTGACTGCATAGGTGCGCGGCTCGTGACATATTCCCTTTAGCTGTGGACGTTTGTCAGAGCACCTGTAGCAGGCTGCAGGTTGCCTCTCAAATGTGCTCATGCCATACGCCCTTAGCTTTTCACAGATCCCTGAGCTTGTCACAGAACTTGCACCTGTAGCAGGAAAACATCAATGGTCGCCGTACTTGGGAGCTGGTTGGAGATGCAACACCCAGCTGGCAACCACGACCCTTCCAAACATGGGTGCCACGGTGCTTATACCCATTCAAATCGCTCCCAACCTTGAATGGCTCCTGACTTTTTGCATTCAATGGGCGGATTGTAAAAAGTCTGTGCTATGATATGAGTGCCGAAACGGCATACAGTGTTGCGCGCTTGCCTGGGTGACAGTCCCTGTAAGGGGAATCGCACTCTGTTAACCACCAATATGGGCATGCCTGGTAATAGGAATGAAGGCTCAAAATGCGGCATTATGCATCAGACACCAGGCATATAGCAGTCCTGTAAATCCAAACTACATCTCGCAAGTGGTCAAAGTGGTCCAGCAGGTGTCAGCTTGCGACTCTGGTGTACACCTTGCAATGTCTGGTACCACATGTATGGTAGTTTAGTCGACACACCTGAATACCCATAATCTGCTTGTGGAGGCATCGTTTGCGCACAGTGTATGCCTGCCAAGCGGGCTCCGACACTCGAGTAATCAGAAGGGCACGAGTGTGAGATTCAGCGTCCGAAATCATGGCATGGACAGTCTGTCGCGTGTTGAAGGCAGTACAGGCGTCTAAGCATTGAGTTGCCTGCTT
>QAXH01002962.1:0-21632 GCA_004335635.1 Chloromonas sp. AAM2 | reverse complement strand
AAATGGCTTACTTGTGTCATTGAGTCTGCCTCATCCAAGATGAGCAGCTTGTACGGCGGGCAGGGGTAGCCAGGCACAGACGCACCCACCGCCCCCGCAGCAAAGGCCTTGATCTTCTCCCGTACCACACTGATGCCGCGCTCGTCACTGGCGTTCAGCTCCAACGTGCGAACCTTCATCATCTCGGGCCTGAGGAAGCAGGTTCTTGAAAAGGATGAGCCTAGAACACCTTAGTGGATAAGCTGCATGTGGCTGCACTGTCACTTATGGAGCAGATGCCATGGCTAGAGCCATGTGCATGTCAAGTGAGGCCAGCAAGCAAGAACCGAGAAAAGAGCCAAACCCATAATTGTCAATGTGCGCTGTGCTATGTGTTGAGCTGGTGATGTATTTCGACCGCAAGTCAAAGGGCGTTGCTTCAAATACCACCTATCCATAGAGGCCATTGAACTTGATACGATAGGTTGGCAAGATGGTTGACAAGAGTTTGGGTGTCTATCAAGGTAGATGCCGCCTGCAAACTGACCATGCTCACCCGTACAGCTGGCGTGCGATAGCCAGGGCAGTGGTTGTCTTCCCTGTGCCTGGTGGACCATAGAGAAGAAGATGGGGCAACTGCAAGGCATGACACAACCTGGTGCCACCTCAGCCATTTTCCTTTCACATCCAGCGTGCATGGATGCTTTGTCTCACGTTTGCTGAATCTAAGGCCTTGGTAAGAGTGTTGACCACTTCCTCCTGATGAGCCACCTCGCTCACGTTCTTGGGTCGACTGCAAGCAAATCAAGCCAGGGGCCATCAATGTTACTACTGGTCGCTGTGTGTCTCCAGGGATTGTTTCAAGTACAAGTATACTCACTACTTTTCAACCCATGGCTGCGTCGGTGCCATGCCGAGGCTTCTAGCACGGTGCCGGAGGGATCGAACTGTCAACTCGAAAAACCCTTCTCCGGTTCTGATGGATAACAAAGCACTCAGCTCTGGCAAGATGTCTCGTTTATGCAATATGAGCCGTCACGGGTGCAAATAGACAAGCGATCAGAGTCTGCTGGGTAACCGACACCTCTCGTTTGATTTGTTTGTTACACCAGGGAAGCCGTCAAAGGACACGGGACGGGATGTGTACCGCCCTGACCCACCCTGAGCAAGAAAGGAGAAGAAAGGCAGGAACAAACGCAGAAATTAGCCCAAAGACAGAAAAGGCAGGGACGAACAAGGCAGAAAGAAAGGCAACCAGCCACGAAAAACAGGAACGGAGCACAGAACGTGCATGCAAAGCGGGTTAGTCCAAGCGCCACAAGCAAGGTGCCCATGCATGCCATGCAAAGAGTCCACGCGTTGCGAGCCATGAGAAGAGTCCATGCGAGCCAAGACAAAAGTTCATGCGTGCCATGAAAAGAGTCCATGCGATGCTAGCCACGAGGTGAGTCCAGGCAAGCCATGACAGTATGCAAGAGTGCATGAAGGGAGTCCATGCAGGCAATGCAAGTCCATGGGCCGCGAGCAGAATCCGTGCGGGCCATGATAACAGAGTCCATGCGATGCTAGCCACGAGATGAGTCCAGGCAAGCCATGACAGCATGCAAGAGTGCATGAAGAGAGTCCATGCAGACGATGCAAGTCCATGGGCCGTGAGCAGAATCCATGCGGGCCATGATAACATGACAACAGGGAAAGAAGAAGATATGCATAAAGAGTCTGTGTGTTGGTTGCTGACAGAGAAGCAGACAGGTGAACGACGGGGCAGCTAGTAGATGAGACGCGCTCGCGACATTTAACTGGTCTAACGCCACTATTCAGCCCAGGACCTTCGGTTAGCTCCTTGCCTCACAGATGGTAAACATCCACTCCACTGGCAGACATCCATACATTAATCATGAGCATTGCAGCAAGTTAATCACTTCAGCCTCTTCAGCTTCTTGGGCAGGAGTGTTGCCCTCTGAGTTTTGAAGGCTCTTGTCGGCGCCAGCCTGCATGCAAGCCAGGCAGCAGGTCTATCACAACGCATCACTCACATCGCATGTCTATGTTCAGCCATCCAGGCATCTGAAGCAACTGCAGCAATACTGCAGCAACACCCCGCAAAGCCTTTGCACAGTGTAAATTAACACACCATGAGCAATGCCTGCACAACTTGCAGCACAGCTTGCCGCTCTTGATCGGAAATTTCAAATTTCACCCAAGCATGCTGATTACTGTCAACCGGGCCACGCAGGCATGTACAGCACTTGCAGCAACACTGTAGCGAATCCATGCAAAACCTTCACACCATGAGCAATGCCTGCACACATGACATCTACCTTAGACAGAGGGTATCACCTTTGCATGTTGTGGGTTCAAGCGTAGCATCCTTGCGAACGAGTTGGTGGTCTCACTGTCCCTTCATGTGATGCCTGCACAACTCACCGCAAGCAAGGCCTGCACAACGTGCAAGTGATTCCCACGCGCGGCGTTGTGCAAGGGGGTATCCTCATCTTCGTCTGCATGGTTGACATGCTGGGGCGCAGCACGTAGAATGTGTTCAACAATGCCCAGGTCTCCAGTAGCCGCTGCAGAGCAGCAGGCAGCCAAGGAAACATTGTCAAATACTGTGCCTTTTGGAGCATGGGGCGTTTTCAGGGAGTTAATGTTTCTGGGGTGGTGGGTGTGTGATGGGTTGGGACTGTGATGTCATAGTGCGTTCTGGCCCACATGTTTGTGGCCAGGAGTGTGGCTGCGGGTGTGGGATATGGCCAGACCGTGACTTCTGGTCACCTTTCCAGTCTGTCGTATCTTGCAGTCTCCCTTGCTTGACAATGAATTGCATGAGGTAGGCAAGAACCAAACATTTGAAGCGGCACAAATGGCTTGGCCTCCTTATGCATGACTCATGTGTGTAAGTGCTTTAGCTTTGTCTGATTGCATCAAGCACGCCGAACGCCGCAGCCAAGCGCGTGACAGTGGCAAGAACTACAAATACACAACCTGATGACTGGATGCTGTGCCATTCTTCACTGCACGTGAATCAGGTGTGGCATGGCATGCACATGCGGCAAGGGCATAGCAGTGACAGGAGCGGAAAAGGCAATGAGCATCCTAACAGGGATGGGACCGTACAACAAGCGGACTGGATGCGTCATCCAGTCATTCAACCCATACCTGCATCATGCAGAGCAGTGCTGCCATCGCACTCGTTGATTGCGGCTGCATCAGCCCCAGCCTCCAGCAATGCGACCACAATGGCCTCATGGCCATACAGACAGGCCAGGTGCAGAGCGGTGTCCCCATCAGGCCCTGGGCTGTTGACGTCTAAACTCTGCTGTTGCCGCTGCTCCAGCAAGCCCTTCACCATCTCCAGGTTGCCATCAGTGCACGCTTGCAGCAGCTGAGTGACCAGACCTTCGCATGGATCTGTCCATGACTCAGCAGCGGCCTCACCAGTCAGGGCCTGATGAAGTTGGCCCTGCAGTCAGGTCATCGTAAAAAAGATGGCCAATCTTGAGCAGTACAGTGCAGGTAAAGCCACGTCCTGTTGCTTTCATAAGTGGTGTAAAGACAGCCGAGATCAGTGTGCGAAACTCAACATCCGCATCTGCTACAGCACCTGCCTGCGATTCTTCAAGCAAAGTCTTGCCAGGCAGGTGCAGCCAACCAGTTGCGGGACGGGCAGCCAACGAGCAGGTGGCTGCCAGTAATCAGCGTCACCCGCAGAGGCTAGATATCGGGCCCTAACCACATGCACTACCAGGTCACCAGCTGTAGGCGTTCCAAGGTCGAGGTAACACAAAACAATCAGAAGACCATGAACTGGACAACACAGTTTAGCTAGGAAACGCATGATGTTCATACGTTTGTCTGTGACAAGCCTAGCTGGCATGCTTCCATCATGTACATGCTGCATGTCACATGGATGGAGGACAAGTCCAAGCACATGATCGAGCTTCAGCCTGTTGTATGAGCTAGGTCACACTTCAGCCCCAGCACCTCACCTGAAGCCACTCCAGCTCCTCCTGATCCAGCTGGTTGAGGTGTTCCTCCTGATCCATGCCGGCAGCGGTGGCGTGCCCGTTGGCCATGAGCTGCCGTCCGATTTGGCGCGTATATGCAGTAAATAGAGTTGCGTGAAAACGTTGGATGTGGGCAATGAGTGGAGAAAAGAAGTCTGGCCGATTCGACGTTAGTTGGTCCGTCAGTTGCAGTTATTTTCCTCCAATTGTCCACTGTTTCGGTCTTGTCTACGCGTCTTGATGGAGAAGATATGAAAGATGTGTGCTGTAATGTGTGTCGGACGAGAATGCAATGGCTTTCCATGAGACACAACAAAAATGGGCGTGACAACACGGAGGCGACCTTACATCAGTCAGTTGCAGGCCCTGCCACCCACTACTTTTGCCGTTGGACCACGACAATGAACAGCCAGACAAACAATTCAACGATTGAGTGAATTTCAGCCCGCCAGATTTGTCTGAGGGTTTACCCAAAACCAAGACAGCAGGCCCCCCACCATGCATGCTGGTGGCATGAGCCTGGGACGGCGGATCAACCGACGTGTGGCAGACTCCTCTGTTGGCCGGTACTTCCAAATCAAGGAGAGATGCACCTCCTTCACTCAAGTAAGTGCTGCCTTTGTTTAATGGAGCCATGTGAATAAGCTGAGTGGAAGCACCACCCCCTGCCCCAGCTCTTAATTGCAGGAAATACGAGCTGGAACTGTGACATTTCTCACGGTGAGAGGGGCGCGCATCCTGATGCACAAACAAGTAGCTGCAAACTCTCCTCATGCCGAAGCCGCACCCTTTGCGTGACACGTGTTGTGAAGGCAGCCTGAACCAGTGCGCGGATACGGAAGGGCTTGTTATCAATTTATTGGGCCTGCTGCCGTACCACGACAGGCGCCAATGGCAAGGCAAGGCTGTCAATGTGTGAGACGCAGAGGGAGGCGTCTGTACTGAAGCATGTACGTGTCTGCTGTTCTTGCTTGTTGTTCAGATGGCTTACATTTTGGTCGTGAATGCTGGCATTCTGCGTGACACCGCCGGACCTTGCAGCGTGGCTGACTGCCGGGTGAGGAATCGGGCCAGGCGTGTTCCAGTGTCCCAAGCTGCGGTGTTACGGTGAATGCAACTTATGGGACACGCTGCATGCCATCGTGATGACAAGTGTGTGGTCAAGTTGTGATTGTGTTTGCTCTTGTCCTTTTACTGTTTACAACGTCTTTAGCCTTGTGTCACCAAGTGTCGCAAGGCCATCAGACTGTGTTTGCCTAGTTTGAACTCAATCGGCCTGTCCCGAGCGCCCGCATCCACTGGTCTGTGCAGCACATGGTGCCTGTTGAATGCATGCAACCAACAGTAGATTTGCCTGACATTAAACTGGCTCAATGTTAGCCTGCAGTGTCTGATATGTCAAACCTGCAACAAGCGTGGCAGAGGCGTGCGCGCAGCCCAAACCTGCACATGTCAGGAGTGGGAGTAGCAAGGTCGTACTAAGTGCCGTGTGTTGTTGCAGACGCTGCCATGTCCGTCATGTGTGTGTTCCATGTGTGCAGTACAACACCGGTCAGAAGAACTGCATGTTTGGCGGGCCAGGACAGGGGCTAGACCCTGGGTTTGAAGCCTGCCTGGTAAGCAAAGCTGTGGGCTCGATCGGAACTCTCTCACTCAGAACAGCTGCTACATGCACTGCAAACGCCATCTTTGGTCCTGACAGTCCCTCAATCCAGTCACTGGCACTCTTACAAAGGCGATCCCTTGCCTTTGACCGGTCACGGTCCTGCCCCTCAGCGCCCCTCACCTGCCCTTCTGTGTGCCCTGAGCAGGAGGAGACGCGCCGGTCGTTCATCAGCGCCACGGCCATCTCCTCGCTGGTCACGTGCCTGCTCATGGGCGCATGGGCGAACATGCCGCTGGCCGTGGCGCCGGGCATGGGCATCAATGCATTCTTCACGTACACAGTCGTGGGATTCTTCGGCATGGGGGGACTGGTGAGGCAACTGAGAGAGGCAGGCGCAGAGGCTGACATGCACAGCAAACAGCCCGTCTACATGGCGGGCCTGTGCCTTCGCCTGATGCACACACGCGCCCTGTCCTCTTGATGAGCACGCAGGAAACGAATACGTTGACATGGTCATGTTGCATGGTGTGCACAAAATGTACCCATTGAGTTGTGATGTGGCGACCAATTGATGAGGCAGGACTTGGAAGGTGAAGTCAAGGACAGGCTAGATTCTGTCTGCATATGTGTCATGCTGCTTACCAACCATGGTGAAGTGCAAGCCATACGGCAAGGTAATACTACAACTGGGTCGCTTAATTGTTGCACAGCCTGCAGCACTGGCAAATGCCATGCAAATGCAAACGCTGTTCAGGCACTCGATCTCTGCCTAGAAGCCCAATTGCTCTCAAATAAGCTGAGCTCAGGTAGGTTTGTGAACAGGTGGCCATAATTGTGCATGCCAGGCACATGGCCTTTTATCATGGGAGAGTATGCCACACCAACATTGTGTAACTGCACCAGAAAACGCCAGAGTTGCTGACAGAACCTTGCATGTGCGTGTTTGCCCGCAGGTGACGTACAAGCAGGCTGTTGCTGCGGCCTTTGTTGAGGGATGGATCTTCCTTGTGCTGTCGGTTACCGGCGTCAGGGGTCATGTGATCCGCCTGGTGCCGCGCGCCGTCATGTCCGCCACAGCCGGCGGCATCGGTCTGTTCATCACCTTCATCGGCCTGCAGTCGTCGGAGGGACTGGGCGTCATCACGTTTGATACAGCCACGCTGGTCACGCTAGGTGGGTGCGGGCTGCGGGCGGGACAGGGGTTTGCTCACACATTCAAGGCTTGAAGTTTATGCGAGTGTGTCCATTGCGTGATTGTGTGTGTACGTGTGCATGTGCTGTTGGCGGGCTGGTCAAGGGAGCCGTAGGTTACGGATGAACGTTCAGGGTGCAGCAGGCAGGCGATGGAAGCAGCGGGCTTCCAAGCAGCCGGCAAAGAGCAGCTGCCGCTGATGGTTTGGCCTTGAATGCATCAGGATACTTAGCACTAATGCGCTGTGGTCGGTGGTCGCAGGCGGTTGTCCCGTCGAGGAGCAGGTGCCTGTCTACGCCATAAGTACCAGCGATGTGAGTGTGGGGCACGATCGGCCTGACTGGCTGTGCATGCAAACGTGGCTCTGATGCCGAGACCATTTAAGACGCCTTGCGTAGCGTACATGAAGAAACCGCATGGCTGTTTGTCAACAACTAATAGATACAATCTGCTGGCGGCATCATCTTATGCCACGTTATGGACGTTTTGGAACACATCTCTACCAACATATGAAGTGCGACCTGTTTCCGTCCATGTGGCTGCGTGGCTAAGAGCACTGGACATCGGCCATAGTATCAGCACGTACCTCTGGTAAATGGTTCATAAGTTTGCACGGTGGCATACTTACCTACCCTGGTACTGTGGCTTGTTTGTGCGTGTGTTGTTTACATGATGTGAGTTTTGCACATCAACATACCTACCCTGATAGTGTGTTTGGTGGTGCATGTGTGTTGGCTCAGGTTGCGTCCGTGTGCCAGTGCCAGCTGTACAACGGCACAGCCATCCCCACACCCGACTCGCCCAATCTGGGACCGCCCTCAGCCGTGTATGTGTGCGGTGAGCTGCTGCGGATGTTGCTGCTCATTTGGCCTACAACCCCAGGCTGTTCATTTAGGATGGGTGGGCCAAGGACAGCATGCATAGCATGTCTATCAACTTCATGCCCACTTCCGGATCCAAACGGTTGTTCACGTGAAGCACATGGTTTGTTACTGATGTGTCCCCTGGCCATGACTTGGTTTTGCCCACACAACGCCGTCTAGTGGTAGACTGGCATGAGTCGTGCATGTGGCTTCAGCTGGCAAGCGCATGCGCGCCGCGACCACGTGGCTGGGCATCTGCGGCGGCTGCCTGATGGTGATCCTCATGGGCCGGGACTTCCGGGGCGCCATCATCACCGGCATACTGTTCGTCACCTTCATCTCATGGATCCCGGGCCATGCGGTGAGCGGCACTGGGGCGCATGTGACGAGCAGGGGTGACTGGGTGCCATGTGGCCGTGGCGAGCCAGCCAGGGCGGCGGGACTGCATGTGACAGCAGCATACGTTTGCTTGAGCGTATGATGCACAGGAAGGTGAAGGTGCCGCGAAGGGCTGTGTGGCGGTGATGCTGACAAGCAGCTCATCCTGCGTTTGAAAGACTCTTGGCAGCAAGCAGTGGTGTTGACCCCCAGCGATTCGTTTGTTTTGATGTGTGCCCATGCGTGTTCGTATCATGCATGTGCCCTTGGCTGTCCAGGCGACCTACCTGGGCGCCTCCTCCCAGTTGCCCAACGGTCAGGCGCGCTACGACTACTTCAAACAGGCAAGGACCCACGGGGTTTGTGGCACAGGCTGGTGCCCGGCAGCCCTGGAAGGCCTCAGCACACCATGGGAATAGCTTGCCCACTGGCGATCACTAGTCAAGCACACCTACTCTAGCGAAGCATCTCAGGTTTCAAGCACATAATGCTGCGTGTGCAAAATAGGCTACAGTGCGCATTGGTAGACGTATGGCTAGTATGCCATCACCCATGATGGTATGATGTTGCAAGTACAGGCGCTTTTGATCTGCCATGCCTGGCTAACCACGACACAGGCAATTGTCAAAGGTTTTACTGCTCGAGGCAAGCTGCTCGTCTGTACTCCTGCCAAGCCTCAATGCATAGGCTGCACGCCTGAGGCCACGATGCTTCGGTGCCGCTGATGTACTCCCACAGGTGCCAGGACGGGCCGGATGAAGTGATGTTTGAAGTGCGGAAATGCACGACATGGCTGGCCTGGTAATGTCTGCAACTGTACCGTGCTGCTATGCCGCGGGCGCAGGTGGTCAGTCTGCCTAATGTGGAAAAGACCCTGATCGCCTTTGACTGGTCTGCCTTTGGGCGCGGAGACTTGTGGGCCGCGCTGGTCTCCTTCCTGTACCTGGACTTCCTGGACTGCACGGGCACGCTCTTCTCCATGGCCATCTACATCAACAGGCTGCTGCCGGGGTTTATCAACCCGAAGACCAGGGAGTTCCCCCGGCAGGTGAGCGACCTGATGCCAGGTGCTGCTGACCAGCGCAACCCACAGTCATGTTGTTGTGTTTTACAACCGCATCCATGATTTGTAAGCATTGATTATCGTAGAGTTGTGCTTGAAATGCATGTGTGACAGCAGTGATGTCGGTGTACGCCTGGTGTGGCCGATGTGTGCGCACACACTGCACATGCAGCTACCAGGGCGTAGAAACGCCAGGTGCATGCAAAGTCATACACAGGCGAAGACATGTGTTGCGCAGCACGGCATCAGCATGGGAGTGTGCCTGGTTGCTGGCCTGCTGCTCATGACATTCACTCACACATGATCAATGCACAGAAGACGTCCTATGTGCGCTCCGTGGCACGCACTATCAACACGGTTTATTGCATCATACGCTCAGGATTCAGAACACTCACTGACTGTGCATAGCATAAGCCTGAAGATTTCATGCGCATGGTTGGATGCTTACTTGCGTGGACTGGCTCATGATGCGGCCTGACACCTCCTCGCCACCCTGCCCACTGGCTACCATCACCGCTCGCCTGCTTGCAGACAATCACCTTCTGTGTGGACGGCATTGGCATCATCATAGGCGGCATCCTGGGTATCGCACCCCTCACGGTGAGCCACCAGCATGTAGCTGTTCCTGCAGCCATGGCTTGCACATGGTGCGCTGGGCCGCAGCCACAAGGTCAAGGCCACTTGGTCCATGCATGACATACACGTAGAACGTTAGTGCCTGATGACTAGGCTGCTTCTTCTTTACTGATTGAGTGATGAGTGGACCGCTTTTGGGCGTTGGCTCACTTGTGCCTATTGGCAATGGGACTGCTACGGGCATTCAGGCAATTTGCAACCATTGCAGCCAGTTCAGGGCCTGTCGCGCCGCGCGTCCCGCCTCCTGCGCTCCAGGTGTTCATCGAGAGTGCGGCCGGCATAAGGGAGGGAGGGCGCACCGGGCTGACGGCGCTTACGGTGGCGGCCTGGTTCTTCCTGGCGCTGTTCTTCACGCCCATCATCGCCTCCATCCCGCCCTTCGCATCGGGTCCTGCGCTCATCCTGGTGGGTGCTCAACAGCAGCATCGCAGCGGGCAGGGGGCGGCAAACCAGGGGTTGCAGAATGGCCTCAGTTCTGACCATGTTACGCTTTGTGCATGCTGCAAAAGGAAGCAGAATGTGTTGCATTGTGCATGGTGCAACACATGTGTGTTTGATTGTTGCCTTCAACCACGGCCGTGCTGCAAGTTCTGTGGATGCACAGATACGCCTAGTACTAACAGAGCGCAGTCAAGTTGGTGATGGTCAACGTGCACTCCGGTGGGTTCCTGTCCGCAGGTGGGGGCGCTGATGATGGAGAACTTCCTGGACATCAACTGGGCCGAGGTGCAGCAGGCCATACCCGCATTCCTCACCATTGTGCTCATTCCCCTCACATACTCCGTGGGTGAGTGGGGATCACACGGAATAGCGGCCGCTCTACCCTGTTGTGCTGTGTCGCATGTGCAGTAACCTGTGATGCCTTGTGAACCTGTGTGGCACGGCTTTGTGATCCGGCGAGCGTGATCCATTGTCCTGGACTCTGCACCTGCCATCCTTCCCATAAGCTGTGTGCAACTGCCAACACGTGCTGTTGGCTTGCAGCGTATGGTGTGATTGCCGGCCTGGCCAGCGCCTTGTTCCTGTACGTGGGCTTCACTGTCTACGACCTCTGCGCCTCGGCACTAGGCGTTTCTCAAGCCACATGTAAGGAGGTGAGAAACCATGCACGTTGAACGGGAAATGGGAATGGCCAAGGTTTTGGAAGCATGCAACTTCCGTGAGCTGTGATACTCTGACAATCAACAAAGCAGGTCAACAACACAGACATTGTCCTTTGGGTGTGTTCTGTAGTGTTTCCCTCGGTGGTTGAGCCAAAGGCTTCAGCCTTTGCTGCCGCAGGCCAGAGCTAATGTCCGCCCGAGCCGCTAACGGAGCTTGTTCTGTTTTTGCATATGCAGGTGTTGAAAAACAGCATACCGGACGCACTTCAGCCCCTATTCAAGGAGAAGTTTGGGATGACAAATCGTTACATGAAGTGACGAGGCCCTGAAGAAAAGGTCCCATTCACCGAGTCTGTCCGTGACCTGTGCTCAAGACATTGTTATCTGTAATGGGCGTGCGGCAGCATCAGTCTTACGGGCCGGGTCAGAGGCCCCATGGTCTCACCTCATCACTGGGTCCAGATGGATGAAGATGACCAAACACAGAGGAGGAAGAGGAGAGCTCATCCGGGTGACACGAGTTTTCCCACATGAACACCCACTCTATGCTCAGACGTAGTGGTCATGGAAGTGACCTGGGTTCCTCGAGAGGGTTGCAGTTCCTTTCCTATCACCATTCCGTTCCCACACATTTCCTATTCCTTTCCCATCTCCATTTACCTTTCCATCTCATGGACTCGTAGGTCTCATGATCTCACCGTAGTGCTCAGGCAGTGCGCCTGATGCATACAGCGTTCCAAGCGATCGTAAAAACAGAACATGCCTTTGCCCTTGGTATTGTTGTTGGTCTTTGCCTATGTTGGCAGGAAGCACTCAACTGGTGCAGTGGTACTACATGGCGCAGATGCAAAAGCATGCCAGCCTGTTTTCCAGCCAATGCTTGCTCGACGGTCACCTGTAGATTCGCTGGCTAGCCTCAGCAGGCTTATCAATCCACGGACTAGGTCTTTAATGGGCTGGCCTGCCACTAGGTGGCCTGCTGTCTGAATTTCCTGTGCATTGCGAGGAGGATCTACACCAAGCCTGTCACTGGCACCCCATATGTGGCCTTCGCTGGCACGTGATCTCATATGTTAACATCAGTCACATGCATGGCCGTGTGTGGCTGGTATATGTTCAACGACGCTTTGTAATCATGCATGATGAAAAGTAAATGAGCCTGCGATGCACGCAGCCTTTCCCACAGGCCCTTGACAGGAGTTGAACAATCGATCAGTCAATGTGGAGCAGATGGCACAAGGATTGACACATTGGATACTTGATTTGAATTGACTTGGCCTTGAACTACCTCTCCTGGTCTGGAAAGCGTGTCATCCAGTTGATCAGTGTTGCGCTGATGTCTGGGCCTTGCGAAAAAAAAGTAGTTTGCCAGTTCTGGGACAATTTGTGTGAATAGGTCTGTAATACTGCCAGGAACCATTGTGTGTCAACAAAACATGTGTATCTGTGTATGTGTGTGTGTGTGTGTGTGTGAATCGCACATGAGGTAAACAGCGGGGTGAACATTGCGTGTTG
Organism: Chloromonas sp. AAM2; assembly: GCA_004335635.1. Taxonomy (NCBI): domain Eukaryota; kingdom Viridiplantae; phylum Chlorophyta; class Chlorophyceae; order Chlamydomonadales; family Chlamydomonadaceae; genus Chloromonas; species Chloromonas sp. AAM2. The sequence continues at coordinate 9,290 of QAXH01002962.1, read as the reverse complement.
TGGTAGACGGTGCATTGCCACTTCTGGGACAGCAAACCAGGACTAGATAGGAACTGCACTGTCAAAAGACAAAATGGGTGTGTGACCCGTCTGACCGGTACCTCATAAGTTCTTGTGGGTGTAGTGGGCACTTTGATGCCTAATTAACCCCTCCATTTCCACCTTTATATGCATTAATGCACGGAAGATATCCATGCAAATCAAAAGAACCAGGCATCCACGCCTGGTAATACATATTAAAGCCCAAAATGCGGCATTATCCGTCAGACTACAGGCCCAGAGCAGCCTTTTGACTGCGGTATGCATACCGCAAGTGGTTAAAGTGGTCCCGCAGTGTCAGCATGTAATTGTCCCAGAACTGGCAAACTTCTTTTTTTATCCTGCTGTCATGAGGAAGTACGTTTTGTTTGGCTTTGTACAATTGGCTTGTAGACACGTTGTGCTTGCACCCTACAGGTAGGGGAAGAGGGTGAACAGCTCCAAGGAAGGCTACGGCTCAGCCGTCTGTGCCTGGACAGTGGATGCAGGGCAGACTGCACAGACAGCTGGCAGCTGGTGGGGAACGGCACGCCTCTATACCTGAACTGCAGCAGCCCCAGTGCAGTAACAAAAAGGGAGTTCGCAAAGCTTACAACACACGGAACACTGGCACAGGGGCATACCACTGGATGCCTGACTCCTCCACACGTTCTCCCCAGCACATGGCGGAGCCGGTGTTGTTCAAAACCGTCCCACAGTCAGCAGGCACGGGCCGCTGGTCAGCAAAGATGAGAACCTGCGTCTGCCAACTATCACAAGGCAACCAAGGGCAGTTGCCAATCCTTGTGCCATTTTGTTCCCTTTGACCACCCTTCAATCATGTGTATACACATGGAGCGTACACTGCCGGAGTTGGCTGACTGTCAGTGCTCGACTCAGCTAATCAATCCAGTGCTCTGCTTGCGCCCTGATGACTCGCGAATTGTTGAAGCTGCCACAGCAGACAGTCCTGCGACAGTTGATGTAAAGCCTTTCATGATCGCTGCAAGTCCTTTTGCAAGCTTGTTTCTTGTTTCAATTCATGTTGTAAGACGTGCATGACATTGGTGAAACGTTGATTCGTTTGCTCCTTGATCCTAAGCTTGAAATAAGCCTCATGACCGCAGCATTGAGGCATCACTTTCTGACCTGGCATGCATACAGACGCCATGATCACTGATTATGCTTCGGTGCCCCATTAATTGCAGATACTGAATGGCAAACGATACGTCAGGCTGTGGCGAATAATTTGTGTGGTATGATCATCAGACACACCAGCCCTGCCATGCCCAGCACGTGCAGACACGCATGGGTTTGTGGGCGTAGCACTATCTGCAGCTCTTGCATGGCCTTCTTAGCCTATGTCACGACCTGAAGCCGGTAAGGGTTAGACTACCACCATCACTGCTCGGAGTCAATGTGTCAAGCCGCCAGCTTCACGAAGCTTGGCCATGGGACAGGAAACCCATGACCCGCTTGTAACGCAGCTCCTCCTGCCACGTGACACGATCAGCCAGCCAGTTGCCGCTGCTGCTTCTCTTGCTGTAGTTCGGACGTTTGTTGAGCTTGTTCGGCTTCAACGGGTCTGCTGCTGGGAGAGGTGCAAGACCGGCAAACACGTCGGCGAGGACGAATGTGCTGGGTCTCCCAAATACGCTCTCGGGATCAACGCCAACCTGGGCTGTCAGTGCTGCAAGCACGTTGGCACCTTGCGCCCATGCGGGTATGGGCTTGCGAGGCTGCTGGCCCATCTCGTCGTCGTCCTCGTCGTCACTGGATCGCCTGGTCGGGAAACAGCACACATGAAGGCAGCGGTGAACATGCATGATGTGGACAAGCAGGCGTGACTTGCAGCACATGCGACATGACTGCCAGGCGCGGCGGCCAACGACTGGATACAACCAGTTCACCGCGCAGACGGAAGAGCGAGCAACTGGAAGCGGTCACTTGATCAGTCAGACGAGTGAGCGTTAGCGGCATGCTCAGGACTGCACAATCCTAGCAAATTTATGCACTTGAATAGACAGCGCTCATCGACTCACTTCCAGGGCGTCATGTTGTAGTTGGTGTCGGCCGGCTTGGTGACAGTGGCCTGGCGCATCGCCGGGGACGCGCCCACAGCATGTCCTGGCACGAAGCCCTTGCTGGTCGCCGGAGTGGAACACGCGTTTGCTGCTCTAGAGACTGATTGTGTGGAGGCGCTGTGCCGCACTGCTGACCGTTGTCCGTCGGTCGGAGGTGCTGGACTCCTGGGCGCGTTGGCGGGCACAGACACACTTGTGGCCGGAGCGTTGGCTACGCCCAGTGGCCGGCGAGGGGCAGCAGCGGTCAAATCCCCCGCCGCTGGCTTGCGACCCTGCAGCACACGATGCAGGCATCAAATGCTCAGCCCTTTTCCTCAACATATCTTTCAGCTGGTGCAAACGCAAGCACGCGTCCGTTGCAGTTAATATGTTCTGTGTGCTCCCCAGGCATTCAAACATTAAAGTGCTACTAGTATACTCCCAGACTCAAACATCTTTAACGAAGTTCAGCAGGAGACTGGTCCTCTGGGCATGACAAGCAGGGAAAAACATGCATATGCCTGCTGTTGCTCATCTTTCAGGGCCCTGCGCATCACAGCCTTGAAGCCCGATGTAGTGCCTCAGTGTTGTACAGACAGTTCCCAACCTGCAGGCTTGAAAAGCTTACACATGCTTACACATAGACGCTGGGTTGGTAGGCACCTGCTAGTGCCATGCACTTTGCTCTGCGCTTGATGCACCATGCCAGCTTGCGTGCTTGCCTGCATTGTGGTGTTGGTCTGTGCCTTGCTGCCGCCGACGGCTAGTGTTGGCTTCCTCACACGGCCGGCCGCATCCATGGCCATCCCTGTGCCAGTGCCACCGGCGGGTGCCTTCGGCCTAAAGCGCTGCGAGTCCTCCTGGGCTGTCGGGGGCGCGCGGGCGGGCGGGACCTCTGCCTTGGTGGGTGGGTGCTTAAGGCCCGGGAGTGCGGGCCGGGGCCTGGACAGCGGGCTGCACACAGCACAACAGGGCATTGCACTGATCACAAGTCATGGCGCTGAACAGGTGGTGCCATGTGCTGTCGTGTGTGTGTGCGGCATACAAGTAGCTTTCAGTCTCATGGAGTACGAAGCTTCAGACGCTCAAACTTAGCACAAACGTTGCTCGTCCAGGGTTGGGTCATCCCTCCTTCTCCTGCACAACCAGACCTTGCAACTCACACTCCTGCTTTGGTGACAGGGTCTGAAGATGAGCAACCATCCATCTCCCTGTGCAACCAGACCTTGCTCACAGTGACTCGTTGGTAATGGCAGAGCAATGGAAAGACCACTTTCCATGTCTGCACGCTCAGAAAGGAAGTCTTGTGATGCTTAGCACACTGTATAGCTGGACGACAAGCCTGGTCCAGGGGCTTCCAGCCACACCTGAGTTGCTTCACGACAGGGCTGGCGTGTCCCACACTCTCACCCAGAAGGCTTGGCCGGCTGGTCCGTGTCCACTGGCTTCCTGGTGGCATTGGTGACTGTCTGTGCGGGGCCCTGGGCCCTGAAGGTCTGGAACAGGGCCACCTTAGCGCGCACACTGCTGCCATGCACAGCACCACCTGTGAACAGCGAAGGCCAGATCCAGGGGACTCAGGCGCACAACATACGGGCATTAATGCTTACAGTTCAGGGTTGTGAGGACGCTATAGAACAGGCACACATGCACCGGCCATGCACAGGTGGACTGGAATCGGTACAGGAAAGGCCAGGCACTGCACGTGCACATTACAGAGCTCACACCACGCATGCAAGGATAGCATGCCAATGATACCAGCAAGGCGATCACATCTGGTAGTCCAAAGCAATATCAACCTACGCCTGCCCCAAGGTTTGCACTTGAGAACCAACGTTGCTCGCTTTGCCTTGGGCAGATAGGCAGAAAATGCACACATTCAGCACTTTACCTTTCGTGTTGGCAGTCGCTGCAGGTGCTGGGCCATCTGAGGCTGTTGCAGCTGCTGCTGTCTGCACAAGACATGCAAAATCACTGCAAAGTCACGCGTGGATCTATCTGAATTTTGCATGTGTCTACACCAGCCTCAACTAGTCTACACCCAGTGCAGCTCAAGCGCAAGTGTTGGCAGCTGTGCATATGAGTGTGCATGTGAGGTGGGCTTGGGTGCAGCGTAACGTGTGCAGGCGTGGGTATTGTCATGCCCCATGCCTCACCTTCTGGCTGGCCAGGCCGATGCGCATGGGTGCCGCTGCCCTGCCGGCCTGCAGGAAAGACCTGACTGTGCCAATCACGTTGGCTGTGGCCGTGGCAGTGGAGGGGCGGCCAAGGGCAGCAGCGAAATCCGCAGCCGGACCCTGTCTGGCAACACCGCTCACACACTGCTTGGCTGAACCATCTTCTGGCGGACTAGCCGCTGTGGGCTGCATGGGTGCTGCTGGCACGGGTGCAGAGGGCGCAGGTGAAGGAACGATCGGTTCAGCGGGTGGAGCAGCGGTGTTGACCTCATCTGGTGCATTGGCACCCGTTTCAGGCTGTGCAGGCTGCATGCTGTGTGATGCTGCAGGGGTTGCCTGATGCGCCTCTGGGATGCTCATGCTGTTGTCTGGCTCAGGGGAGGCACATGTCTGCACGATGTCACCTGCCATGCTAGCTTCTGCCACGCGCATGCTAACAGCTGCTTGGAATGCTGACATGCCGCCTGCCTGTGCCGGGCTCAACCCGACGTCTCCCTCAGGCAAATTGCATACAACCTGCTCCATGCATGCCATCTCACCACGTGTCGGAGACACCTGCATGCTTGTGGTGGGTTGGGGTGAGGTGCAGGCTTGCTGTGCTGCATCTGTCCTCATGTCTGTGTGTGCACGCTGCATGATTGTCAGCGGCACGGAGGAGATGAGGGTGCCTTCTGCTGGTTCTGCCAGCATGCCCCCCTCTGACACCCTCATGCTGTCAGCTGGCTGTGGCGACTCGTTTGCCTCCTGACCCATACCTGCCTCGTTGCCAGGCTGCACGAGCTGCATGCTGTGGGTTGGTCGAGGGGGATACAGGGCCATCTGTGCTGTGCACACGTCCAGAACAACCTCAGAAAGCTGCATACTGCCTGCCGGCAGAGGTGAAGTGCAGGCAGCTGGACCATTCATGTCTGGGTTTTGGGCGCCAGATGGCTGAGGAGAGGCACAGACTCTTCGCGACATGTCTCCCCTTGTGCCAGTCTCTGACATCTGCGTGTTGTCAGCTGGCTTTGCAGGAGAGTAAACTGTTTGTGCCATGTGTTGCCCCTTGCCAGCCTGTGATAGGCACATGCTGTCACATGGCTGAGGAGAGGCGTTAATTGTTTGTCCCATGTCTGGTCCCATGCCAGCCTCTGAGATGCGCATGTTCTCAGATGGCTGAGGAGAGGCACAAACTGTCTGTGCCACGTCTGCCTCCATGCCAGTCTCTGAAACTCGCATCCTGTCAACTGGCTGGAAAGAGGAGCACACGTCCTGCTTCTCAGCTGCTGCTATTGCATTTTGTAAAGGTTGTAGGCTGCCGTCTGCTTCTGCAAATTTGCGGCCTGCTGCATTCATACTGATTGCTGCAATCTGCAGACTGGCGTCTGGCATCACAAGGTTGCTGTTGGCTAGCTGGCCAGAGTGCTGTGGCTCAGCAGGCGAGGCAGGTTCAGATTTCATGACCGCAGGCAAATCGTGCATCTCAATGCCTGCTTGGCCTGCGCTCTCAATCCCTGCCTGCTGGTGTGTACTGTGGTTTGATGGCGCGCATGGCACAGGGGTGCAGGCGAGTGACCGTTGTTCGTGCCTAGTGCTACTTGCTTCCATGCCTTGTGGCATGCATTGTGCGTCTGATTTGCTGCCAGCTGTTGCTGATGTAGGTGCATGCAGCATGGGAGAGCCAGGCTGCACCATGTCCTGCTCAAGAAGTGCCACATGTGCATGACATGGTGTAGGTGACAGCACGGGGTGGCATGGGGGAGCATGACCCGAGGTGTCCTGAGGCTGCGCACTTGCACGGCCATGGCTGTGGACATTGATGTCTGCTGCACAAGGGTGTTTGTGACCTGCCGCCTCCTGCTGCTGCTGTCGGTGCAAGAGCCTGGGTCGCTTGGATGGCTTGTCTTCACTGTGCATGTGTCGCTTGAGTGAGTCTGATTGAGGGCCTCTGGGAGCCTGCTCCTGTTCAGCTGCTTTTGGCGACGGGTGCAGCGAGGATGTCGCTTGCCGTGAATTGACAGCGGGAGCAACGGTGTGGCGCTGAAAACTTGCACGAAGCTGCTGCATGAGCTCCTGCAAACCATCTTGTTGCACCTTGCGACGAGCCGACGCCTTTTCAACGCCCTGCTGCCAGAACTGTTCAATGGCTTTCGTGGCTTGCAAGACCGCGTTCACAGAGCTGATGGCCATGATTGCCATACTCCTGGTCAGTCGGTCCCACGAGAACCTACTAGCTCTGAGCTTTCAAGGCATGAAGCATGCCAGCTCTCTGTACGTACTTTTGACTTTCAACGTCTGGTGGCTTCAAATGGGTTTGAACTCACGTGCCCCAGCTGTCGACAGCTACGGCATCCGGGGGCCAGAGGATAGATGAGAGCACATGACATGTACACCGGCCGATAGTAGACAAAGCAGTGGTTCGAGATCTGGTTTTGAGTGGCCTGTGTTGCAAATGCATCGTTGCTGGTGTTTCCTGCCGAGTCTGGCTGCATGCTCAGGATCAACAGAATAACGCTCCTTCATTTTTTGAGAGTGTGAAGGGGGATCGCAGCATGCAGCACGTGTGTGGCAACCATGGAGATGTGCAGAGATTGCCCTGCTCTGACCTGCATCAATTGTTTATGCTCGAGTCCACTGCCTATGCCAGAGTCCAATGTCCATGCTACAGTTCAATACCCGTGCTAGTGTCCAATGTCCATGCTGGAGTGCAATGTCCATGCTAGAGTCCAGTGCCCATGCTGAAGTTCAATGTCCATGCTAGAGTTCAATGTCCATGCTGAATCAGCGCACACTTGTGTGCGTCTTGTAGCTCAACTCTTTCCTCAGCTTTTCAGCCTTTCAAGGCCTCCGCAGCCTTGCTGACAGTGTGGAAGGAACAGACCCCATGCATGGATCCCAAACAGCGAAGACCAGTTCAAGAAGTTGTAGAGCAAATACCATGGCCAACTAGGCGCTCTTTATTACCAACGAGCCTGGGCTGCCAGGATAGACAATTGCATGTTACCCTTGTACCACTCTTATCACAAGAGGGGAGGGATTCCAACCCTTCCAACCTACATGTGAAGGGGATTGCGGCACACCTGGATAGGGCAACATGGCAGCAGCGATCCGGGCGTTTTTCAGCCACGATTTGACAGGTCAGAAGCGTCACTCTCACTCTGGCAATCACTGACAGGTCACACATTCGTTATTCTCACTCTGACGTCATTCAGGCCCAAACCAGCGGCTGCAGCGACGTCACATGTAAGTTATACGATTAAGTTACACAGAGGAAGAGTCTCAGAGTGTGGGTCTCACACTTACAGTGAGAACTCCCTTGCACTTAGAACTCAACAGATCGGTCATTGATCAACAATCCCATCACTGTCACGCCAGCAAGCTTGATGCGAGGGTTCTGACCATAGGGAAGGAACACACTGTTCTGGAGGCAAGCGCTGCTGTGGGCCTTGCAGTGTTTCACCAATGAGTGCCGCTGCTTGAAGTAAATTCCTTTCAGGGCAGCCAGGAGCTCCTTGCGGACGCTCTTCGCGTCAAGCACATCCCATGCAAGGGGCGGCAGGATGCGTGACCAAGCACAAACAGCAGAGGCCAAGGAATGAAGGAAGAAGAAGAAAGGATTAACAATAATCAATAATCAACTTGATAAGCGGCTCCAATTCTCACGCACTAATTCAAATTCTCACACTCATGCAAGAGTCCCTTAGTCGAGAATCCCTTGCACAGCAGACTCTGAAACAGCGCATGGGCACGGCCATAGACAACACACAAGACAGACGTTGACGTTCACACGTAAATATTAGGAACAGTCCAGCCTGTGTGCCAGCCTTTGTTGGCACCCGGGCCTGGTTCCACCACCAGCACGGTCCCGCTGAGGACCAACGCGTCCATCTTCAATGCAAGAAGCGGGTCAAGCAGTGCAATGAGCAGAAAGCCATCCTGCACAATGCATTGAGTTGCATGCGTCTGAGCTTTCACGTGCGGCCATTGACAACTGGGCCCCATGCAGCCCCAGTCCCCGGGCATGCTGCCCAGCAGGTGACTGGACTATCTGTGCTGTGCATAGTCACTGCTAACGAGGCAGGGACACAAGCAGACTGGTGTGTCAACTGATCTAGAAAAAACGGCAGCTAGACCACATCCACATTGGCCAGCCCACAGCCCCATACGCGTATGCTCTGCACGCAAAAAGAAAGGACTCATGTGGGCATGCGCTGTATGGGCCCAAAATGCAAGGCGAGAATAGGAAGATGAAACACTCAACCACAATGAGTAGACTCCTGACTGAAAACATTCTGTTCTTGTTCTCCATGCATTTTGGTCATGTCTTACAAGTACATCTGCATTACTTCCTACTGACTAGTAGTAATGGCCATTACTCACTCTTTGTGTGGGCATGCAGTTCCAGATATGGGCGTTGGGATCAATCGTTTTCTTGTACTGTCAAGGAGCACCAGTACGCCGGCTGTCACCGGACTGTCACGACAGTCCCATTGCTCGTTGGTACCATTCAAATGATAACTTTTGACGGAGTTGACATGTTCTGTCAAGCAACAGGAGACAGGTAAGCGGTGCAGAGAGAGCAGAGATTGCCCTAAACATGACCCTTAACCATGTGCACGCTCACCTGGCTCAAACAAGTTGAAGCCATTTGGCCCCTGCCAGGGTCACCGGAAGCGGTAAGCGTAAGCGAAAGCGGAAGCGTAGCGAAAGCGCAAGCGTGGCCTTGAATCATTTTACTGTTTAAGAAAGCGTGGCCGGAAAGCGTGGCCATGAGCCTCAATAGGCCACAGATATTACAAATGACACTGTAAGGGTTGCCAAATCACCATTTTGCCTCAAGTCGTGCATATGTCTTGTCATTGGTCATTGCAATGACCCGCCATGTGTGTCATGTGAATGTTGTGTCATGTCATTGTTGCCTAGGGTTGGATAGGGTCTGACTCCTGGTCACCATTCTCTGCCGCAATCTCCTCATGCCACTCAATTATTCCAGCCTTGGGGAACAAGCTGGTGCTGACCAAGCGCATGTTGCTGAACACATACACCAGGTCAG
>QAXH01002960.1:0-61291 GCA_004335635.1 Chloromonas sp. AAM2 | reverse complement strand
CAGCAAGGTGCGTCCCCGCCCCCGCCGCGTAGCAAGCTCTAGGCCAGTGTGTTGAATGATATCGTATAGTCTAAGATTGAGGCGTTGCAAGCAAACATTGTACGTGACTGGTATTTTAGGCCATGGAAGATATCATATTCAGCAAATATTGCACAGCTTCGTTTGTTACAGAATTGTTGCAAGTGCCATGAGGCCCAGAATCTCAACTTAAGTAAACTGAGCTAATTGTTGCCACTGCCAGCCCTTTAGTAACGCTTTGACCCTTGTGTTGAGATGTAGTTTACCTGCATACGTGAGCGTCTCATCTAATTGAGCGTCTAATCTAATCTAAAACCAGCACAGGTTGAGCTGGCGTTCACAAATAGCTTGCTTGTTGTCCGCTTTTGGTGAGGACTGGGCCTGGTCGGCATTCCGTTCTAGGCCCCACTCCTGAGCAGTTTGATAGTATTCAGAATGCAATCACTTTCTTGTAGCTTGCTGTGCTGTGCTGCATGTAAGACCTCAGACACTGCTATGAGACGTTTTGCACCTGCTGTGCTGGTTCAGGCGATTTAAATCAACCGGCCGTGCCACCTTTCATCATAAACACATGCGCTGCTGCGTCTCTGCTTAACCTAATGTCACACGGCACGTTTGTCAAAAGTTTCAGAGCCTCAGGCCCAAACGGTGCAACCCATATTGCTATTGCGTGCCAGCCTCAGACCACAACTCGTTGCGCCGCCGTGGCATACAGTACATGCGTCATGTCTCCGCGCGCATGAAAGCCGCAGTCACACTTCGTCGACCTGAAGCCCTGTTCAATTGCCCGTCGCACACTCTGCAAAAAATCACCTTTGGAGACAACAGCGCTCCAGGCTAGCAGCAGACAGAGCATATCTGGCCAGGTTGCAGAGTCCCCAGAGCACATGGCACGACATGCACACCACACTGAGCCCAACGGCATACCACCTGTCAGCTTCCTGCATGCGTCAACGAGACATAGAGTGTACGGGTAACCACACACACCGTGTTGCTAAACATGACATGTGAGATTTCTAGTGCTGCTGTGCCGGTTCAACTGATCTACGCCAGCCGGCCTTGCCAGCACACGTTGGTTGGAGTGACTCTGCTGAACCTGTTTTTTCCTGAACAATAACACATGCAGGTCATTCTTCAGCTTCTTCAGCAGGTCACTCCTCCCCTTCAGCAGGCCTGGCAGGCCTGGGCGATGGCTATGAGCTGGTCTCCCGGTCCCTGGCAGCCCTGGGCGTGCGCCACGCCTTTGGAGTGGTGGGCATCCCCGTCACCCCGCTGGCATCGGCCCTGCAGGCCGCTGGCATTCGCTTCATTGCCTTCCGCAACGAGCAGGCAGCGGGCTATGCGGCAGGAGCATCAGGTGTGTCGAACGCATCAGGTTCGGGTCTTGGAGGAAGCTCTGAGGATGGGCCGACGGATCGTTTTGAGCACCGTGTAAATCATAAGAAGTGGGTATACGTCAGCGGCTGCCCACAGAGCCTACACCACCACAGAGCATGATAATCTTCTAGTAAGCCTCTTCATAAGTATGATTATTCGCAATAGTGATCACACGTGTGTACTCTTCCTGATCTCTCCACGTACAGGTTTCTTAACAGGCACCCCAGCAGTGCTGCTGACCGTGTCAGGGCCAGGGGCGGTTCACGGCATTGCGGGGGCCAGCAACGCAACCATCAACTGCTGGCCACTCATCATGCTGGCAGGCGCATGCGAGCAGGTGCGGGGCGGCACGCCACAAACCCGCAGCTGGTGGCACACCCGAGCTTCACTCAACAGCGCGTTCAATGCACCATTGGTTACTTTGACAGCTACGTTTGATTGTGCAGGAATGAACAGTCCAAGTGACTGCGATGCAGACGCCGTTGCATTGCAATGATAGTGTGTGCAAGGGCACAGAGATAGCCTTGAAGGTGTAACCTTGATTCACCTATAAACCTCCATGCAAGCAACCAACTCTGTTGCCGTTGTGGTTGTTTGCTTGCAGGGCGAGGTGGGCAAGGGCGCCTTCCAGGAGCTAGACCAGGTGGAGGCGCTGGAGCCACACTGCAAATGGGCAGCAAGGCCTAACAGGTGTGGGGTCATGCACATGGAGGTTGGTGGTGACATGGGGATTGGTGGTGACAGGTAGCGACATGCGAGTGCATAAACCAACAGCTCAGGGCCAAATGAAACGGGCCCATGCAGCATTGAGCACAATGCTGATGGTGACCAAGCATAGGGGCACATGGCGGCAGGTGGTGATTTATGGTGACATGGGAGCCGCATGGAGCTTGTTTGTGCGGTGCAGAGCCAACGGCGAATTGTGCGAGAGTGTGTCGGTCGACCAGTCAGTGCCTCCTCCTGGTCAGACTTCTCCTGTCTGGCAAACGCCTGTCGATGAAGTGATCAGCCAACTGATGTGCACACTGGGTTGATTAATACAGCGCCTGCCCATCAAGAGGCACTGGCAAGGTGCCCACCTGCTATTGGTTCAATGTTTAGATTGGTGCTCTGCACATTCAAGAATGCCATGTCACATGGTGGTTATGGAAGAGGATGTTAATGAGAACCCAGGTCTGCATGCTGCTGCAGGCTCCATCAGTTGCCCCAGCTGTTAGTGGAGAAGAAAAATACCCTACTACACGCCTAATTCACCATCCAGTGGTTGAAGGTCCAATGGTTCCAATTGAATGGTTGTAAACGTAGCGTTGAATCATGACAGAAGCCAAGTGAAACCCTTCTTCCGGACGTGCATGCAGGCTGCATGAGTTGCCCCAGCTGCTGTCAGAGGCGTACCAGCGCTCGCTGTCAGGCCGCCCAGGTGCCGTGTATGTCGATCTGCCCAGTAACCTGCTGCTGGGGCGCATGGACCAGACACAGCAGCAGCGGCTGGTGCCCAGGCCGCATGCGCAGCTGACTCTGCCTGCCCCTGACGCGACATCAGGTTGGTGTGTGAAGGGAGTCTGTTACATCATCAGTACGCGGCTTTGGCAATCTTATAACTAGTACACATCGCACAATCCATTTACAGCGTGAAAAGCCAGTTTTCAGTGTAGTGAAACGACATACGTACAGGGCACAGAGATGAACCACAAACAATCACAGCAACTTTTTGCGTTTGCCCCTGTGTGGTTTAGTAGTTCTGCCTCCTATCTTCCGCCAGTCACCTGCCTGGTTTGGCTGCAGTTGCGTTGGCTGCTTCTCCTGTTCTATGTGTGCTGCATTTTGCACTGTAGCATGGTTCAGTCGACCTGCCCTCAGGCAGACAGTCTTCCCCCTTGTGCACCTGTCCTCCTGTCACCTCCACAAACAGTGTGTCTCGATCATTGCCTCCCTCCTATTTCTTCAGGCAGTCTTTCGCTTTGTGCACCTGTCCTCCTGTCCTGCCCTGCCCTCCTCCTGTCATCAGGCCGCCAATGCGCCCTGTGTGCTTGCAGTTGCGTTGGCTGCTCAGCTGCTCCGTGGCTCCTCCCGTCCGCTGGTGGTGGTGGGCAAAGGGGCGGCGCTGTCACACGCAGAGGGGCAACTGCAACAACTGGTGAACCGGTGAGCGGCAGCGTCTCCTCTTTGCCTGACAGGTATGTCACCACCATGCAGCTGCCTTACAGGTATAGATTCGGGCAAACACGCAGGGTAACACCTGCAACAACTCGTAGACAGGCGGGGAGCGGCGTCAGCATCACATGACATGGTCGAAGCCCAAGCTGTGTTGTCTGAATGCTCGTTGGCTGCAAAACTGCCCCTTCAGGGATTCCTGCACATTGTGGTTTCGCAGCTTGCAGTGCTGCAGACATAAAAGGCGCTTGGCAGCCACCCCCATCATCCTACTGAGCAAAGCATGAACAGATCTTTCAGCCCCTGAACATTGCAGCTGCGCAGCATGTGTTGTGATCAGAGGCCTCCCTGTTGTGCTGCACCAGGCTGATTTTCAACGCGTACGTGGTTTGCACCTTTGCTTGTTCGTGTGCCAATGCTGCTTCTTTCCTGGCCCGTGTCCCCGTACCATGCAGGTACGGCCTGCCCGTGCTGGGCACTGCCATGGGCCGCGGCCTGCTGCCCGATACACACCCACTGTGTGTCAACGCAGCGCGATCAGCGGCACTGAGGGATGCGGACGTGGTACTGGTGGTCGGGGCAAGGCTAAACTGGTGGGTAGTGGGTTCGTTGGAAGTGGTTGACAGGTGTTGGGTTTGCCTCTTGGCTGTTTTCGACTTGACATGGTTGCCATTGTTCTGGTTATTTCTGAGTGCAAGTCTGAAGCACTGACTGCATTGTCTGGTAGAGTGTCAGTAAGGGGCAAGTACTGGTTTGCAAGTGATTGGGAAGCTGAGTCTGACGCAGGCGTGGGATCGATGTCTCAGGTATAGCACCGTCAGCCCTGGTCCTTGGGCTGGCTTTGCTCCACTTCATTTGCCTGGCAACTTCTCATGTGGTTACAGTATATACCCTTGTTTGCACCCCATCCATGCAGGCAGCTGCACTTTGGCGAGGCCCCCAAGTGGTCTCCCAAGGCCCAGTTCATCCTGCTGGACACTGCCCCAAGTGAACGGGATGCGGGTTTGGCCGCGGCTGTGATGCGCGGGGATGCGGCCGCGGGGCTAGGTGCCCTGGTGCAGGCCGTGGGCGGAGCACCTGATTTGGCGGAGCGAGTCAGGCCTTGGGTGCAACGCCTGGCGACCATCGCAAGTAGCCATGTAAGTGATGGCCCAAGGGCTAGTGTGTCATGAAGTCTAGGCAGGCAGGCAAAACAGTTACTGTAATCACACTGCCTACAATTATCTGCAACCGTATGATTTAAGTGTGTGGAGGATTGAGTGTTAGGCGCACAGGCCAAAGCCATCTCCCAACACCAGTCACCTGGGCTGTACGGATGCCCGCGCTAAGAGGGAGCAGTCCGTTGCATGTTGAACGCGCCCACATCAATGTCTATCCCGTCAATGTTGATCTTCCCCCTGCTGGCTTGAACGCCGCCTCCAGGGCTGAGAATGCAATGGGCGTGCCGGAAAGGGAGTGCGAAGAGCCGAACATGATTCAATGTGTGTCCCACCCGTATTAATTCCCCGCCCCCTGCTGCTTGTGAGTTTAGGGCACCAAGCTAGAGGCGCGCATATCCTCTTCCCCCTCCCAGCCCTTGGACTATTACGCCACACTGGGGGCACTCAGACAAACAATCAAGGTGACTGGGCCGGCATTCCACTTTTGAGGGTTTTCAAGGTGACTGGGTCCATTTGTTAAAACAGTCAAAGCACACGTTTGTTGTGTTGGGGCTTTTTGGCATGGCTGGGCCTAGGCATTGGTTATAGATCTTGTTTGCCTTTGATACACCGCCCGTTGCACTTAGACAGACAGATAGTCAAATTGACTGGGAGCTCTTAGATCAAGGTGGCCGGCACAGGCCAGATCGTCCAGCCTGAATAGTCAATAAGATGGCCACTGAGAGTTTGCCTGGCAGCTTTTTACAGTTTTGCCGGCGCTGTTTGGCATGACCTTGCCGTACTTCACAAGTCCCTGGCTTGCTGTGGGGTACCCTTTGTCGTGCGATCATTACGTTGCCCTGTTTGTCTTGCAAATGATACACACCCTTTGTGACGCGTTGCACACCGGCGTGTGCGTCCATGCACCACGCAGTGATTGCCAGGTCCGCCCGTCATGACAGCACACATCATGTTCAAGTCATGGCTAGGATGCTACTTGCTCATATGCTTGGTACATGCTTATGCCCGCTTATGTTCCACTTGTCAGACTACTTTTCCTGTCACATGATGCACACTTCGTCATCATGTGGGTGTTTTTCTTGCCACGTGACACACACACATTGTCGTCCTGTGGTGCTCCAGGGTCTGGAGCCCGCCCCGGTGGTCGTGAGTGAGGGAGCGAATACCATGGACATGGCCAGACTCGTACTGCCAGTAGCGGTGAGCTGGAACTGGCATTGAGTGAGAGAGGGTATGAGTGAGGTGTGAGTGAGTGATTACATGAATGCGTGTATGAATGGAGTATGTGTGAGTTCAGTCCATTAAATCCGACTATTCAGGCCATACATACTCGATCTACAGACCGCCACAGCCCTGATCTGCTGAAAGCGATGTCAAGACAATGTCAAAAAAGTGATTGTGGATGTGATGCCGTCGCTCCACACTGCCTACGTCCAATTGGTTTGTGCCATCACAATTGGGGCTTCTAACAATCCAAGTTGCATCACCGTGCTTGCTGGGCTGCCCGCAGGCCCCGCGCACGCGCCTGGATGCCGGCACATGGGGCACCATGGGGGTGGGGCTGGGGTACGCCATTGCCGCAGGCGTCAGCGCAGCGCCCGGGCAGGTGGTTTACTCAGTGGAGGGGGACTCGGCCTTTGGCTTCTCGGGCATGGAGGTGGAGACCATGCAAAGGTCAGTGCATGGAAGTGGCGCATGGAGTGTGCATGTGAAGTATCCACAAGAAACTCTCATCACAAGTACAGCAGTCTCGTGAGAGACAGTGCGGCTCACATGGGCAAGTGAACTTGGCCTTGTGATTGAAGCTGCAACAGTAATGTACTGTAATGTACTGAAGAGTAGTGCACTTGATATACTGCACTGTACTATAACTGGTTCTGTTGGTTTCAGGTACAAGCTGCCCATAGTGGTGATCGTGATGAACAACGGCGGCATCTACGGCGGAGACAGGCGGGAGGACTCATAAGGGCAGCGGCGGCGGGCGCTAAGCAGGCGGGCTTTGCAGCGGATCCGCCACCCACAGCGTTTGTGGATAGCAGGTGGGGCGGGCCTTGGGGGTTGCAGGAGAAGGGTATTGGTGCACTGATAATACAGCAAGGGCGGCCTCGGGTGACGAGCGTGAAAACGCCGTGTGTGAGCATGGTAGGAGCATGATGATGGTGGTGGTGGTGGTGGTGATGGTGGTGGTGGTGATATATATATATGTGATTCAGTCTGGGAAAGGACTGCTCAGCCGGGGCAGTCAAGAGCGGCAGGTAAACACGGCAGGTAAACAAGGAAAGGGTGTTGAGGATACTGCCCCAGCGCTGAGCAACAAGGGTCCAACGGGGGAGTGGGAGCTGGGTGTGTAACAGTATTCAGAGAAAGCCTGACAACCCGGGAAGTTGTACACCCGGTATGGCAACATGGATACAGAGTCCGTTCAAAGGAGAGTCAGAGACATGGATACAGAGTCAGTGAAACTCAATGCTTGCCACAGTCATAAAGCTTTTTGCCCTTTGCTAGCCCAAGCCACCCACCATCCTGGCTCTGAGCCCTGCCTTGCCCACTTCACTGCAGACACGACTTCTTGATGTCGGCCGTAAATGTTTTTCTGATTTCCACGTAACTCATCAGAATCAACAACTAGTGTAACCCTGCCTTGCCCCTTTTTCACAGGTATGACCTCCTGATGTCGGCCTTTGGCGGCGCTGGCATGCGAGTTGACAGCCTCCCTTCCCTTCGCTCAGCCCTCGACAGGGCCACACAGCGGGCACGGAGGGATCGCCTTCCCTCGCTCATCGATGTAGTGTTGGACCCCATGGCTGGGGTGGAGAGCGGCAACGTGCACTCGTTCAATGCGCCAAAGGCCAAGCTCTAGTGACACTGTTTGAAATTATTTGTCCCCACTGCGGTCTCACACGCCAGAGGCCTGATTTACTGACAAGTCACAGATGGATGGCCAGCTGTGACACACGAGTGGTGTGATCCATGGGATTGGTCGTGCTGCAGGAAGATTGTCAGCTACACTTGGTTGCATGACCATCCTGTAACTGGTGTTGATGAGATTGTGATGATGAATAAGCCTCGGACAATGAACAGTTTTGGTTGCTTTCTCGGCTCGAGATGCAGCTTTGATGACAAGCTGATGCTGAACTTCTGCGCTGCGTTGTCTACCTCGGCTCAAGCCGAGGGCTGAGCTGTGCAAGCCAGGCACTACTTTCTTACGAACGCTTGTGAGATGAGCAACACTCTAGAGCGGCAGCCTGCTTGGGTTCGACGACTCACAGTCGTTGTGCTGGAGGCAGAGCAGTGCTGTCACGCTCACTGTCAGCCAAATGTTGCACAGCCAGTGGGCCATGTGCTGTGAAAAGACTCCAGAGCCTTCCGTCGCTTGTAAGAAAGGCTGGTCTGGCTGTATCAAGCGCAGGCTTTCTCTCATGCATGCAGCCCAACGAGACGTGCTTGACACACCCAGGCTGGCTTGGTGGCTTGCGTTGAACGTTGCGTCACAGGCGTGCATGATCGTTTAGTCTTTGAACACTACAACTGACACTTGGTGCTGGTTGTGTTCTTGGCTCACCGGAGTGCAACACTCGGGTGCAGAGAATGTGTTCAGGGTGTCCAAATGGGTGTTCTCAGTGTGCTTGCCTTGGATCTCGATGACCATGTGTGATTATTTGATTGTATGTAAGACACGTGACAACCAAAAAAAGTGTCTAATTCTGTTTTTAGTGCCAATAGTACTTTTTTTTAGTGCCAATAGTGCCAACAGTGCCAATAGGAGTGTTCCAGTGATCTGTTGCAAGGCCATCTAGTTGAAGCCAGGTTCACAGAGACACCATGTTGGCGAATAGTGCGCCCACCTTGACACCACATGTACGATATATGTCTTCATTTGCCGTCGTTACAGTCATGGTCTCCCTCTCAAACGTGCGCACCACGCTTCAAACAGCGCTCAGCAGCAAAGCTATACTCCAGTAAACGATTATGCCTCACATACGATTGTAAAACGGACGTGATGAAAGCAACCCACATCCACCGCAACACAGATGATAACGCTGTATGTGCACACGGGGGCGCCTTGTATAGGCACCATGTATCGGCAGACCTTCACACGAAAACAACAGAGCAGAGAACAGGCTTGTAGGTTTCTAACTCCACAGACACACGGCCAAGTAAGTGTGGCTTGGCAACCGCCCACAACCGTACACAAACAAACGCCCTTACATGGGCTTCAACATGGGCTTAACCGCTTGTCAAAAGCAAGCTAGCAAAGAAGGTCCCACTATTCCCTGGCTCTCCCACTATCCACAAAGGGCAACAGAACGTCGTACAAAGTAACGACCTCTTTGACTGCCTCTCAAATCAACCGATTACACATCATACCAATCACAAAAAACTGATGCAACGGCAGCGGCACTTCCCAGATTGCTAGGAAAGGGCAACCGTTTAGATACCTGGAACAAAGGAAACTCGCCCTTTGAACAAACCTACCCGCCTGGCTATTACCTCTCACCACTGCTTCATCAACTCTTGTATACCAGAACGCTCAGTAGGTTGAGGGTTGGTGTCAGTTAGTTGGTGTCAGTACAGGGGTAGTTGCTTTCAAACGGCAAAGTGCATCCAGGCAGTCACGCCCCAGGGGCTTAGAAAAGAGCAAGTAGGGCTTTGACAGAACTTTACTAGCATAGGGGTCACGTTAGGTGTGCCACGTTGGGCCCCTTGCTTAGTCGGTGGGATACTGTAGCGCGTATATCATGCAACCCACAGCCCCTATACATGATATCTCTCAAAGCCTGCGGGCTTGATCTATTGTTGCACGCGAAAAGAAAATCGAATTTTGTAATTCACACACTTAACTCTGGCTCTTTGGCACACGCTCACATATAAAGGTATGCCCGTGGTTAATTGTGGGCGCGATACGAAGCTGCGGGCATTCAAAATACCAGGTGTCTGTCGAACCCTTATCACACAGAATCACATCAAGAACATGGAAGGTGGTTCCCAAAACGGCACAATCACACCTTGTGAATTCAGCCCACGCAGCTTTGCTGGGCTCTCAAGAAATGTGGGTTGCGGTCAGAGTGTGGGATACACCAAGTCCATCACGCGAGGGGACAAACGGCACAACCTTAACCCTCGACCTTCTCTGTCCACCCCTATCCACCAAAACAAGCACAGGCGCCTGAACATGCCGATTGAACATGCAATAATGCGTACACACACTCTTTTCTCTGATGGTGAGCCACTCATGTCGTGCTGCCAGCATCAAGCGCCCCTCAAGAGCTACTCAAAACGCCCTGAGAAACCGCCTTATGTCACTCAAAAAAGATCAACTCGCAATCTCTCGATTGAGCATAGGACAAGCTGAAAACCGTTCACTAAATGAGGTTTTCTGTCTTGCTGTTTCTTTTCCTGAGCTGTAATGAAAGCTACTCGCTGCATCGTTGCAAATGCAACAGCATTGTATCCCACATCACCCCTGGTCGCAGCACGGCTATCCAGTTTGGCCTTAAGGCTAGGTGAAATCATGCAAATTCTGTGCTATGGCCTTGCTAGACATTTAATGCATGTTCTTGACAAGGCCACGCACTCTCTCACAGAGTATAGAAAACTGTGGTGCATCTGAGCAATTAGATACTGCAAGACATGGGACTTGCCTGGCACTGGTATGGCACGCCTGCCCTGAATAATCGCACACATGCAGCCATGCGGATGTGCACGTGGTCGTCAGGTGTGCCATGGCACCACGTGTGCCCTGGGCTGGTAACCGTTGGTGAATTGCACAGCATGGCCCCTGGTTGCCTGAACTTCATGCCACTGCCCTAAGCAACAGTGGAAGCCTACAAGTTAAGAGTGACAAGTCACCAGATTATGCTTGCCTTGAGTTTGGTATTGACCACAGATGCGTTGCCTGTCCAAGGTCTGGAAGGCTCAGTGAAAGCCGTGTTGGCCCAACCAGGCATATTTGGACGGCAGTTGACTCCTAAGCAGGAAGGCAGAGACGCTAAGAGCAGGCCGGTGAAATCGGCAAAACCCTACTCGACGTGCTGGGCTAAAGTCGGCCCGAGAACACTTCAGCGGAATACAGCGGAATATCTGAAGCCGAACATGGCTCGCGCAATGTTTTTGCTGAGATGCCATGGTGGCCGACGTATCAACGCCACAACTATTCTTGAGAAGAGACATATGGCAGCAAGATGTGCATCCCAATGCCATCGCGGCAAAGCGCGGGTTGTCGCTCCCAAGGCCCACCCTCAGGACGTTTTGAGTCGGGCTTCGTGTTGCATGGTGCAAGGCGGGGAGGCAAATCCTCTCGACCTTGAGGTTATTGCGTTGGGCAAAGTAAGAGGCGCACGAGCAAATATGGCTCTAGTTCAGTGCGCGCAGTTGTATCAGTTGACAGCTGTTGCATAAGGGTTGTCGCGCTGGTGATGTTGATACTGCGCACTAAACTGAGAACGCTAGGAACTTGCAAGAGCAGAGGGCGTGTGAAGCGAGACGTCATACTGCTCCAGATGGCAGCCATGCAAGAAGTTATTGCATCCTGCAAAGAGACAAACACAGGCGCATTCAGTCGCAACTCCAACTTGCGCTTTGGACGGCCGATGTGATGCAAGTGGTACGATGCGACTGACATGACGCTTCTCCGAACTCTTCATACAACTTACCATTCAACTAAGCGAAACGGTAAGGCCCTGGACTGGGGGAGTCGAGACCAGCAGAGTTAAGGCTGTCCCAGCCAGCCAGCGGGCTAAGGAAGCTGGATGGCAGGTGCTTTGCAGCCTGCTGTTGCTGCTGCATCTGTTGCAACTGTTGCTGCTGCTGGATCAGCTGCAGCAGCTGCTGTTGCTGCAGCTGATGATGGTCCACCTGGCTGCTGCCTGCACGGGGAAGCTGCTGCTGGAGTGGCATACCATCGTGCATTGACGAGTACAGTGATGGCATACCACCCATACTTCCAATGGACTGGTGAGGCAGGCCTGCATGTGGCACGTGCTGGTGGTGGCCCAGGAGACCGTTGACATTAGCACCAGCACCAGCTTGGCCAGCCTTGAGTTGCGCCAGTGCCTGTGCTTGCAGTATGGCATTTAGGTCAGGCTGGCCACGTGCAGCAGCTGCCTGAGCCTGCAGGCTGTTCAGCAGTGCTGCCTGCTGTTGTTGCTGCTGCTGCTGTTGCTGCTGCTGTGCCAGCTGATGCAACTGGGACATCAGCTGGTCACCATTGGAAGGCAGCCCGTTGCCACCCAGTCCCAGCGCAGCCAGCTGGTGTTGCAGCTGCTGAGCTGCACTCAGGCCAGGCTGATGTGGCTGTGCACCAGCAAGGCCACCCAGTCCCAGTGCAGCCAGCTGCTGTTGCTGTTGCTGGAGCAGCTGTGCCTGCATGGCAGACACAGCTGCTGCCTGCCCACCGCCGCTCAACAGGCCCAGCTGGGCCTGCAGCAATGCAGCTGTGCCAGAAGGTGTACCCAGCAGCGCTGGTGGGATGGTCTTCATCACTGCTGCCTTCGCCAGCCCATGGCTGCCCGCAGCACCGACCAGGCCGGGCGTTCCGTGTCCAGCAACAGCCTGCAGCTGTGCTGCCTGTGCAGCTGCCGCAGCCGCTGCAGCTGCAGCCAGGGAGTTGCTGGACATGTTCCGTGGCAGAAGCGCGTTCAAGCGGTGCAGTTCATTCAACTCAGCATGGTTGAGAGACAGATTGGCTGCTGTGGGCAAGGCGGCCAACTGGCGGCTGGCGCCCAGCCCCAGTCCAGCACCTGCCAGCAGCGCTGCTGTGCCGCCATCCACACCCTGTGCCACCGATAGCAGTGCAGCAGCTGCTGTGCTGCTTGCCATCTGCTGCATCAGCCTGTCTTGGGCCCATAGAGCCTCCTTCTCAGCCTTAGTCATACGCTTGTACCGGGCAGCGAGCTCCTTGTCAAAGTGTACGTTGTTCGGGTTCAACCTGTTGGACAGGTTGATGGCTGGCTCTTGGTTCACATCCTCATCTAGAAGCTTCCCCAGGCCTGAAGCAGCAGCTAAACCAGCCAGATCTGTGGGCACGCAGCTAGAGCGTCCTGTCATCAGCGCACCAGCAATGTTGCTTGGCGTAACCGCATTCACAATGCTCCCGCAGACACTGCCGTCACGTGGGACGCTGTTGGTTGGCAACAGAGAAACCGACAGGCTGCGGCTGCTGGGTGCCTTGGTGTCACTGCCGACTGTCAGTGAGGCATTCAGTAGCTGGTGGCCAGTGGTGGAGATGGGTGTGTTATTGGAGGGTGCCTGGACGGTTGCGGGGCTGCAGCAGGCTGTGACCTCGCAGGGCTCCTGGCTAGCAGGTGCAGGGCTTGTGGAGCCTGCTGGGCTTGGAGTGGACGATGGACTGTCCTTCTGGAATCGAATGGCCAGGGGCTTCAGGCCTGCAGCGCATTCTAAAACAAACACACATCAGCTGCAGGATACACACACATCAGCTGCAGGATACACACACATCAGCTGCAGGATACGCCTCTTTCTACCTGTCTATGTATCATGCCATCAGTGAGCTGGTCGTAGTGTAGCAGGCAAGCAAAGCACAACCAGTGGTTCAGACAGACTGTGGCAGCGCGCAGAAAAGTTGCCAAAACAATGTCAGGAAGGGATCCAGAGCTTGTCACAAGCATGTGTTTCACTCCTTCACAGTAGGTGGTCAATGTCAGTGGTCACCTGTAACCGAACTGGCCATCTGGCCGTCCAAGGCAGTCTTGGCTTGCATGGCGTCGGCCGCATCCACGTAGTTGACAAAGGCAAAGGTCTTGCCGGGGAACACTCGCACACTCTCGAGCACACCGTACTGGCTGCGGCAGCAACCAGGGCCAACAACAGCTCTAGCCGCGACAAAGCAGCAACGGACACGGAATCGTGAAACCTCGGCTCATGAAATGCAACAAATTACCAAGTGCCAACAGCCAATGGTAGCCTGTCACAGCCACTGCTCGGTATCCCAAGGCAGCTTAGTGGGCAACAGGCATTCAGCAATTCCCCAAGTCGTATCATGTCTGCTCACCCAAAGAGCGTCTCCATGGCTTGCTTGTTGGGCCTGAGGGGAATGTTGCCCAGCCACAGGTGGCGGCTGGGACGGCCCTCTGCAAACGTTGCCTCATCGGCGTCAGTGAAGCTGCCTGGGCTGCTGCTGCCCATGTTAGTGGCATCACCATCACCTGCAGTACATACAAACGGCGGTGGTAGATTGTAGATCCGACATCGCCTGATACAGGGGTTACCTTGTTGTTGATCCCAGGCCAGAGCCTTCAATGTGGGTGACACACAAAATCGGAACCTTTGGGTGATTTGCAAACCCATGTGAGGCAGTGATACTGATACGGTTTGGCAGTTGCAGTGGCTGCTTTTCTGATCAATCCGACCTCACCTGCGCTTGACGTCAGACCAGCCAAGGACGACATGACGCGGTTGCTTCCGTTGCTGGGCTGTGCCGTGCCCTCATACCCGCTATCAGAGCTCGATCCATTGCCCGCGCCAGTGTCATCCTCACTGCCAGTTGACGTCGTGTTCAAGTGGTTATCCAGCACACTGCGTCCCCCATGACCCTGGCTGCTGTTGCCACTCTCCTGTAGCTGCTGCTGCTTCTTCACATTAGCGACTACTCCTGCCACCGACCCAGATGTGACCAAGGGCAGCTCTTGACTCTTATTGCTGCTGTCGCCACCGTTGCCATTGTCGGTGCTGGCAACATTTCCGCTGCTGTAGAGGCTTGATCGGCTGGTGGCTTTTGATGGGGGATCGCGAGTGGCCTGAGACCCAGAGCGTTCGCCTTCGCCATCACCACTGCCCGTTCCAGCCTCATCGCCGCCATCGTTAGCATCATCGTCTGCCTCGCCTGTGGTAGGTTCAGTCTGGCCTGCGGAAGCAGCTGCCGCTGCAGCGGCATCCGCGCCAGGTCCGTCGGCAGATTTACCGAGAGCCTTCTTGGAAGGGCGGAACTTGACAACCAAGCGACGGTTGCCGGTGAGGGGAGGCACCTGTTCGCAAGGCGATTGGGGCAATCGCACAGTGAGCGGAATGGGCGAGCACTGACATGTCTTCAACGCCAGGCTGTTCCCTATGATGCAAGGATGACGCGCACTGCACAACGTAGGCCCACTTTTGTCAATGAACAGCACAGCGATAGATACAATGGATCAGTCAATTTAAGGACTCACCTCTCTGTCGTTCAGGGAGTTGGCCGCCCTGACAGCGTCCTCTGGATTTCTGAAGTTGACAAAAGCGTACATGCGCCCAGGGAACGTCACCACGTCCTCCACAACACCGAAATGCTCAAACACAGCCTTGAGCACTGATCTCGGCAGCTTTGTGCTCAGGTTGCCGAGCCACAGGTGCTTGGACACGCCCTTGACTCCACTACCACCATTGCCGTTCTCGCTAGCCCCGTCGTTGAAGGCCTCGCAATCTGCACCATTCACACTGCCTCCGCCTAGACGCTGGCTGTTGAGCAGTGCTTCAGCATCGGCAATGAGTGCCAGGTCCTCAGCTCGCAGTTGCTGGGTGGCAGCTGGGCCAGTGCCGGCAGCCGCAGCTGGGCCAGCGGCTGCCAGAAGAGCCACAGCCTCCTCGTGGGCGCTGACAGCTGCAGCCACACCAGCTGACAGCCAGGGCGGCAGAGATCCCAGAGAGGATGCCGGCAGTCCGCCGTTGACAACACTGCCGATCAACTGCACGTGGGCAAATTCAACCAGGGTCAGTGTCTGACCTGGTGACAAAGGGGTTGTTTGCTGGGCCGCACATCACCGTCAGCTGGGCTAGGCACCAGGCCCAGCCGTTCCTCCTGCCACATCAGTGCAACAAGACGCTACACTAGGATGTGCAATAGTAAGCAGTACGAAGAAATGCATCGTGTCAAGTGGCATACCTGTGAAAGGGCAGCGGTGTTGACACGGAAGCCAGCCTCACTCATTGCACCAGCACTCAGGGCATCCTCCAGGCTCTGGGTAATCGACTGAGCCTCAGCAGCAGCAGCCACAGCCGCAGCAGCTGGTGACAGCGGCAGTGACAGCTGCGGCTGGAGCACGGGGACAGCTACGGGTGGCGGAACCGGGCGGGGATCAGGTAGGGAGTCACGTGGCGAAGTCAGCACATCCCCGTGGCTGCTCAGAGCAGCAGATCCGGCGGGCCAGGTGGTAGGCATCAGGTTGTTCACCATGTCTGGAACTGTTGAGGTGCGAGATAGGGCGGTGGGCACCACTGGGCTGTGAGCGTTTGGTGGTGGAGGGCCCATGGGGCTGGCGAGGGGCAGAGCAGACGGCACGACTTCCGCGCGAAAAGCCTCAACAGCTCCGGCTAGCACTGCTACTACACCTGCATGGCCACGACTCCTGCAACAGGCAAACCATCGGCAGCAACACCAGCCGTCAGTCAGCATACACACGTGAACACTTCAGCAAGCATTCCAAGCATCGAACGCATGTTTTGAGTACCCAGCTATGCGTACATGAAGCATAAAGATGCTGAGATGCTCAGACAGCGTTTTGCTTGTGGTCCGCAAAGCTGCGTGCGATGCGGCCATCCTCACCCCAGGTTTTGCAACGTTGCTTGGTGAAAGACAACCCAAACTGTACCACTGATGCATCAACTGACAGCCTTTGTAACTCACCCTGCCACTTCCATCGCTGTCATGCCAGCCGCATCTCTGCTGTTGAGGTCCAGCGCGGGCCCCGCAGCACCTGCAAACGCCCGCACAGCCTCGCCCAGCCCCGCAGCCGCCAGCCGATGGAGCACCGTCACACCAGACCCGTCGGGGCAGTTGACACCCAGTGGAGTGTGGCCCGAGGCGCCACACCAGTGTAGCACGTGGGCACAAGCTGCTGCCATGGAAGCCACCAGGCCTGCGGAACGCATTCAACATCAGATGCGGAGCAGTGATCAAGGCTGTTCCTTTAGGCCTAGCACATCCTGCTCCCCAATGTGAAGCACAAGCTCAAGGCATACATCACCCAAAGCAAACAAACAGTGCACCACAATCTCAACGAGCCCAGCTGAAGCTTGTGACAGCGCTGGACAGACGCCATGGACATGACCTGCAGTGTGTACTCACCACTGCTGAGTTCCTCATGGCTGTTCAGGCACGTGGCTGCAATTCTGCAGCTTATGCCCTCAGGCTCGTGTGCCGCCTCTTCCATCTGCCAGGGGAGGACAGTTCCGTTGGCACGTGCTTGCAGT
The DNA here is from genome assembly GCA_004335635.1 of Chloromonas sp. AAM2. Taxonomy (NCBI): domain Eukaryota; kingdom Viridiplantae; phylum Chlorophyta; class Chlorophyceae; order Chlamydomonadales; family Chlamydomonadaceae; genus Chloromonas; species Chloromonas sp. AAM2. Next base: position 44,405 of record QAXH01002960.1, on the reverse strand, counting down.
TGCTCCAACATGAAGGCCACCACGGATGCAAGGGAGGCATGTGCCTCGGGTGCAACCATAGCGGCAGTGCTATGGTGCACGGAGCTTAGGTTGTCGCGAGTCAGGAGGGAGCCCAGCACGCACAGGCCGTACGCCTGCAAAAGCCAAAGTTCGCAAGCACATGGTGAGATGCAGCTAGGCGCGATAAACAAGGCACAAACGGGCACAGGGCGCAACAGCGCGGTGCGTCAGATCGCAAGATGCCGCAAACTGTCAATGACGCCTGTGTCAGTATTGACTCTTGAATTCATTTGCCCCTTAGTTGCGGGACACATCCCTTACGCGCATTGCGCGTATCGACACGGATATAGAAAGACAACAAAAATGCCGAATCACATCTGTACCTGCAGCAGTGCGATATCCTTGGGGTTGCATCCTGGCGTGAAACGCGACAAGCTGGTGGTGCGCAGGAGCATGGCCAGGGTCTCATCGTCGCTCAGGAGACCGAACACATGTGGATGGCCGAGAAGAGCACGCATGCAACGCAGTGCTGCGACCTGCATACAATGCACCAGTCAAAAGGCAAGGTCAGATCGCATGTAGCATAGATCCCTGCTATTCTTTGTGTGCGAGCAACCGAGTGTACTCGCCTGCAGGCGCAAATCCGTTGCAAGCTTGGCGACGCTTGCAGCCAGCTGCAGAGCGTCGCGGAGAAACTGCGTAGCCGAGCCATCACCGCAGGCAGCAACAGCCGCGGAATGGCCACCGCGCTGGCAGGCGCCCGCCACCACTTCAATGTACCGCAGGCAGTTCTTTGCCAAGCCATGGTCCTGCAAGGAAGAGTTGCGTACAGAGTTGTCACGACAGTCAGGATGCGACTTCACTTCTCAGCAAACCGACAGTGAACTGCACATGCAACTGCAGATGCGACACTGCCGTGTTTGATAGAATTGCGTTCTTGAGACCATGCCATCCATCCAACTGTGTGCATGAATTCACACGTGTGGATCCACTCTTCCAAGCTCACCTGCTGTGCGACGTTCGCCAGCATGTCCATGACGATCAGCATGACTTGCCCGGTGAGCATGACCCACAGCTGTTGCTGGTGAGCCACATGCAGTGCACCATCGGCCAGGGCAGGGTGGCGCGCAGCATGGGTCGCCATGCAGGCCAGGGCGTATGTTGCGTTGCGTGCGGTGGCTATGTGCCCATGAGCTGCGCTGGCAGCGGCAAGGTTGGCCACGAGCACCAGCGAGTCCGCATGGACCGCAAGGGAGGTGTCAAGACGGCCTGCTTGGACGCCTGCAGCGAGCACAGGCAAGACTTCGCAGTGGCAAATCAATCATAGGGTGGAATTCAGTGACAGTTCAAGCTGTCAAAATACTAGACATGGAATGGTACAAGCCAAGGTGTTGCGGCCTGTCAGTCTGAAACGTTGGTCTGTACGTACCAGGCAGTTTCCACGCAGGAAAGAGTGTCGCGAGGATGATGGTGACGTTGCTGTGCACGGCCGAGTCCTTGGCACAGTGCACCACCACTGCATTCAGCAAGCCAGGCACGGCAGACTTAGTAGGCGGTCAGGTGGCAACATCACTGGAACCTACAAAACTTGGTCCCGGCATGGGTGGCGGGTGTTCATGTCTGTGAATCAATGCCGCTCCTCAATGCCAGTGGGACGGCTCCATCACTGCTGCATTTCACTGCTTGGTCTATGTTATCTTAATCTGTTCCACTGGCAAGCTACACACCCGTTGTGAATCACGAACCCGAGATGTGACCTGTTGCCCCGAAAAGCTGCAAGAATCGTGTGCTCACCTGTTTTGATGAGTGGCCAGCCCTCTGTTACCAAATCGCCAAGCATGGCAGGTGGCATGCCCGCAACAAGTAGGCTCAACGCCTCAACGGCCGGGGGCAGCCAGGGCGGGCACATGGCAAGGGGCACAGTGGTGCCCAGCGATGTGCGCAGGGCCTGCAGCACTGCTGGCACTGCGCCATGTGCACACATGTGCTGTTGGAGTTTCCTGCATAGTCAAACAGCAGACAGCAGCAAACTTGGTTCACAACAATGGTATGTATTGCTTGGCAGGGTGAGGTAGGCCGTTTTGAGCTGGACATTGAGCTGATCACGGCTGTTGGCAGGCTTTGACGTGCAGCAGTGCTGATTGCGTGTGGTTGCCTGGGGACCCCACGGCGTGCTAGAGAGGGCAAAGCTGCCGCCAGAGTTAGGCACGCTTGTTCTTAGTCATAGAAGGCATCACAATCCCTCCCAGGCTACAATTAGCTGCGGTGAGAAAAGGAAGGCTGCAGTGTCACTGTCATTTAAGCTGTGTCGGGCTGCTGTACGGAGAAGAGTGCAATGTGCGCCTGCTGCCGCACCTGCTGCATGGACACTGGCATGCCGTGCAACGTAGCATGCATGCCAGCGCGTTCGTCGCCTCTGCCAGCAGAAAGGATGCCGGTGGGGCAGAGCAGATGCATTCAAGCAGTGCTGTAGCAATAGTTGGTTCCGGCAAAGGCACCTACAAGGACAGGGCCAGTTTGGCATTACTTGGACCCAGGTGATTGATTTTGGGAAACTATCCAGCAAGAATTCAATGTGACTGGCAAAAGTCAAGCTGGCAAAAGTCAAGCTGAGCTCAGCAACTCAAAACTCACATCCTGAAAACCAGCTTGATCGGGACCTGCGAAGTTGCAAGGCCGGCAGGCTTGTACGCTGAGCGCCCCCAGGATGGATGCCGCTGCAGCTTTGGCCTGCAGACAGATGCATTGCAAAAAGAATTGCATTTCACAGCGTGGCGTGCACTTTACCCAGTGGCGGCATTGGCCGGATGAGAGAGGCGCGACATCGGAAAGTGCAGGGCTCGAGTCGGAATTGCGTGGCCTCCCTGTCACGACACGAACATTGCTGCCGCTGAATGTTATTGTTGCTTTCAGCGAGGCTGACAATTCCACTGTTGCCAGGTGGGGGTCTGCCAGCCGCGGAATGACTAAAGGACCTGCAGATTTTTTCTAATGAGCTCGCAGATTTTTTCTGCTATGACGTAGAGTATCTTGGCGCCAAACTGCTTCCTACGAGCTACCACTATAAGCGATACGCATTGGCTTTGTAGGGCTGCCAGGTCAGATACCTGGGCGCAGAAGCAAAAAATCTGGAAGTGTCTGCCGTCACTTTAGCCAAGCGCCCAATGCAGCCCACAGAATTTGCAATGAGCTTCTGACTGCTGCGCTAATCGACAGATGGGGCCTGAGCGCTGAAGGCTGAGCTACCCAAGATACGCCCTTCTGTGAGCCCCTCGTTTGTCACCTGTGGCGCTGCCTTGCTGCTCTTGAACACTTTACAGCAGGAAAGAAGCGTAGGCAAGCGCAATGAAGGATGGTGCGCCTCGTTGCCGTGTGCGTCCACCAGCAATGAGAGGAGCTCCAGCACCTCCGAGTTGGCGGACCCTTGTTGTTGCAGTGCCACGAATGGCGCGCCCCACACGCTGAGAGGCCATGTGCGCTTATGGTTGTAGCTGGGGGTATTCATCAAAGCTTGGAGCCGCTTGGCAAAAAAGGGCGTGTGCTCTACTGCATGTTCGGTCGAGGGATTGTAGGAGGCCCAGAGCTGATGCAGGTGTAGTAGCAGCGATACTTTGAGCAGGAGAGTTTGGCGATGTATTTGTGGGATCAAGAAAGTAGGTGTTCGACCAAGGCCACTGAGGCCACAGAAACCCGTATCAGATATGTGAAACGGGAGCTGGAAACCTGAAAGTGGAGCTGATTTGCTCTTTACACCATCAGATACGCTGGTTTTCCTCTTTCAAGCCAAGCACTTCACGCTGTGATTTGTCGCGCCCTTCCTTTCTTCCGCACCTCATGATACTCCTTTACGGGGCACCACTTAAGGCGATACCTTTGGCAACGCAGTCCAGGCAGTGGAAGAGACTGGCACAGAGGCAGCTGCTGACTTTTCTTGGCGTGTCGGCTTGGCCAGTCAGGCAAGAGAGCCGCATGACACGAGTGCAAGACAGCCGCACGGGCATGGCCACCAGACAGCTGCATGGCGGAACCGCTTGACAGCTGCATGGCATCATAAGCATGGCACAACCACCAGACAGCCGCACGGCATGGTTGCCGGACAGCCGCAGGCCAGATCCGCTAGACAATTGATCCCCTGACAATTGATCCCCTGCTGACAATTGATCCCCTGCGTATGTCAATGGTTGTTTTTGCCCCATTTTGCCCTTCCCAGTCGGCAAGCAAGAAGCAGGCACACCCACAGTTTACCACTGGCGAGCTGGAATGATCACAAATGCACACTGTGTGCACTCTGTTTTACTTGACTGCTGAAGGACGGCCAGCGGTGCCACAATGCAAGCTATGTGTGCTCGCCAGTAGTGTCTTCTGACACAGCCACACTCAACACTGCAGCCTCAGCAATCACCATATCTCTTTGACTCAGCCCACACCAGCCCTTCTCTGTCTGTTGCCGCTTGTGCTGTTACATGTGTGGCTGCCTGTGCAGCAGGATGTGCTGTGCTGTGATTGTGCATGCATGGTGCATCATGGTAGCAGGACGGCAGCAGTCAGTAGCATTAAACCTGCCAGTCAATCAGCGCTAAAATGGTTTTGCTGGGCTCGCTAGTTTTGGTTTTGCATACAACTCGGCGCAAACACACTTTTGCTGTGCACTTGACGTGAGTATATGTAAGCGAAGAATCAAGTGAAGTTATATATATATGTATATGTATATGTATTTAAACCAGGGAAGCCGTCAGAGGACGCGGAACGGGATGGGCACCGCCCTGGCCTACCCTGAGCAAGAAAGCAAAACGAAAGCAGGGAACAAAGCAGGCAAGGCAGGCCAACCCAAAGCAAGACAGGACGGAGCCGAAGTCAAGGCCAAAGACTAAATAAAGGGACGCTAGAAGGGCCAGGAGACCTAGTCAGTCACGTCCAGGAAGAGGCAGCCAGGCTGCAACAGTCAGAGAACAGGGACAGCCAAACTGCAGCAGTTGCCTAAGAGCAGGGCCCGGAACACTGGCATCTAGGCTGCAGGGTCAGGCTGACGAACAACCAGACGCCCATCGCGCAGGGCTTTCAATGCAATGTAGCGAGGCTGTTACTGATCTTCCGTGTACAGCACTTCCGTGTACAGCAAACATAAGACACCCATGTTCTGCGCCTCACTGCCGTTCATCACATCTCATGCACTGGCGCCCCATGCATGCACCGTTGAAAGTGTACGGATCAATCGGCCTGACTGCTCCAGTTCTGCTACGATTGCCTGTGTTACTGGGCAGATCCTGGGCAATGGACGACAGCGTACTCCGTAAACCTAGCGGGTCATGGTCCTATTTGATACAAGCTGGTCGCATTGGCAGACGTAGCAGTAGACAGAGTTGAGGGGCATCAAGACAAGCAACGGCCATTCAGTTGGGTGGGCTGCACAGGCCAGGGCGGCAGAAGAGGCAGGTGCTGCTACCGACTCCCAGCTGAACTTTCTCAAGAGGCAGAGGGAAGGAGGCAAGAAAGGCCTAGAGAAACGAAGTGAGTGTGTAGTGTGCCGCATGCAGTGATCCAGCCACAGCCATGGTCATGCATACCCAACTGGTATGTAGTCACTTCAGTTCCAGCCCATGCGCCATGCATGCCAATCATGGTTGAATCCGCTTTGAGGTGTGCCACACATGAGGCACAAACACACACATAGAAGTCAGCACATTGTGGGTTCGACAAGAAGGTATCAAGCTGGGCATCAATTGCAGCAGACGTCGAGTGAGCAGGTCAACCGCCATAACGGCGTCAACCACTTCTGCATTTCCTTTGTTGCCGCTGCTGCCCATCCGCCTGGTAATTTGCTCTTCTCTCGCTTCGTTCATCGCGTATAACTTGCGTGCACAAACATGGATCAGGAGTACGATGCCATCGTGCTTGGCACTGGGCTGAAGGAGTGTATCATCTCTGGCCTGCTATCCGTGTCTGGTATGAAGGTGGGTTCACATCTGCATCTTCGTAAATGAAAACCCCAGGGCAAGACTTGACTAGAAGGGCTTCACGTCGTGTTTTGAACGAAGCAGTCACCAAAGCACTAATCATCGTGGCACTGGCAGGAGTGGTGGAGAAAACTCCAAACCCCGCCCTTTCTTCTCTCACATTCCGCAGGTCTTGCACATAGATCGCAACAATTACTATGGAGGAGAATCCGCCTCTTTGAGCTTGAATCAGGTGCGGCCAGCCAGAGAGGCACAACCTCTATATTGGGACTCGATGCCATCCACCGCTATGCGATTGCCTGGAAGTTCCTGCTCAAAACGCCTGCATCCTGGTTCCTAGGTAGAATCTATCCCATGCATGCACTGGCATGCATCACATTTGCACTGTGCCCAAAGCGTGCACGCACACCATTTGCTACGTTCAGCCACGATGCTTTGGTCGCCATGCACTCCAGCCATTGTGCATGCGCCATGCCCGTTCTTGAGCCCCATTACCAAGCATGATGGTGTCTGATGCTGATCAGAATGTGCAAACCCACGAAGTATACACCGTCAGCGAAGCAAGGCGACGCCTTGATCACCTAGATGGACAAAGTGGCAGAGCCAGGAGAAGGCACTAGTAGGGCATTGACATGCCCGTTTGCCCACACTGTGAATGTATCCGTTTGATTACAAACGGGTATGGATTTGTTGATGCAGCTGTACGAGCGTTTCCGGCCTGGCCAGCAGCCCCCCAAGGAGCTCGGCCCAAGCCGTGACTGGAATGTTGATCTTGTGCCCAAGTTCATGATGGCCAACGGAAAGCTGGTGCGTCTATGCTTTGGGTTAGCCAGACAAAGGGGGTGTTAGGGACAACCACACCAGACATGGTCGTGGCGAAACTGACAGCAAAGCCTCCACCAAACTGCAACAGTGTAACTGCCTGAGAGAAAGTTGTGCTCATTATCCGTTGCTGCAAGCCATCACTCATCCGTATTCAACCTCATTCAATCTTTCTGGCATCTGCGTCCGCGTTTTCTTATTAAGACATGTGTTGATCCCATCATCTCCATCCGAGGAGGGCCAAATGAGGAAAGCAACTAGTCATGAAACCTTGCTGGGCACAGGGCGTGTACCCCAATGCATGTTCGGATGAGGGATTGTAGGAGGCCCAGCGGTGATGTAGGTGTAGGGAGCAGCGATTTTCTGTGGCAGGCGAGTTTTGTGATGTATGTATGGGAGCAACAAAGTGGATGTTTCTAAGACAAGCAAGGCCACAGAAAAAAGAAAAGCCTCGTATCGAATACGTGAAATGGGAGCTGGAGAACCTGAAAGTGGAGCTGGTTTGCTCTCTACGCCTCAATCCAATGCGCTGGCCAGGCCCAAGGCGACTCGTTGTGATTTCTCGCTCCCTTTCCCGCTTCCTCCACACCTGATGACGTTCACCGCTGACTTGGCACCACTCGAGGCAATATCTCTGGCAGGCACTGGCAATGCAAACAAATGGTCAGCAGGCTGATGCTGGTCGAACTTGGTACGGCTTGGCCAGTCAGGGCATGCATCATTGCGGGCTGGCAAAGCTGTACAGGTTGCAGAGTTGGTCGAGTTGGCAGAGCGAATCAAAGCGAGCATGGCCCTGCAATCATGCCAGTGCGCTGCTTCTACCAGCCTGCATGGCCACTTTTGCACCAGCTCCTGGGCTGTTGGCTGATCTGCCTGCCGCGGTACGCCTCGTGTTGGCGTCTGCTCGCTGGGCACCCCGTTTTGTGATTGGAGCGCTGATAGGGTCAGACAAAGACATGGACTGGGTTGGACTTACTTTCTTCAAATCAACAGGAACTGTGAGGCGACTGAGGAAAGCAATCAATGACCAGTCAACTGCCAGTTGGCGCTGCACCTGGTTCATGCCTGTTCATGCCCCATGCCTCTTACATTGCGCTCCGGTAAGTGCCTCGGGCAATCAATGCTTTGGGCAATCGTGTGAACACCATGTGATGTCGACAACAGCCCATGCTTGGGCACACGCTTTGGGCAGACAATTGGACAAATGATACCTTGCAATTTGCAAACACAATGTGGTAATCCTAATGCCACGGGCTCTGTGCAGGTGCGCGTCCTGCTGCACACTGGTGTGGTCAAGTACCTGGAGTTCAAGGCAGTGGATGGGTCGTTCGTGCTGTCAAAGGGGAAGATTCACAAGGTGCGCAACCATGCAGAGCAGTGGCCTTCTGTAGCCATGCTTTACACCAGGGTGGCTTTGGCCTTTATGAGAAGCACTGACTCCGGAGGGTGGGAGCGACCATGGGTGGCAGAAGATGTGAACACCTAGGAGTTGGGCAGTCAGAGCAAAGTGCATTTGCACCATGTGCCCAGCACATACACATGCACAGAATCCAAGGGTTTTCGCTCGTACGGATTAGAACACATCAGTAATCGCATGTGCCTGACTTGATAGGTTGATCATGCTCGTGCTTGTTCAAAGGGCTGAGGCAGGCGGCTGGTTAGCGCCTACTCTGTTTGTTCAGAAGCACCGCAAGACAGTGTCTTATGTGTCTTTTGCAGTCTGGCCCAAACGCATGCAGAGAACAGTGTCTGCTGCCACATGTGTTCTCCATGCAGGTGCCTGCCTCGGACATGGAGGCGCTCAAGTCCCCCCTCATGGGGCTGTTCGAGAAGAGGCGGGCCAAGAACTTCTTTGGGTGAGGCCCACTGCTTGGGTCTGGCTTTTGTATGTCAATTATAAGCGCACAGCGCGTGTCGGGAGCTGGCATGCCAAGCAGGGCAAGCTAGAGCTGGGCGCTGAATTTAGGTGCAAGTCTAGGTCACGCTGCATGCTGCTTCTGTGTACTTTGACAAGTGGGGCTTCGTGTGGATATGGCCTTCGGGTTGCTCTGTTTGTGAAAAGGCGGTCACAAACATATTGCCAAACACTATGCTCATTTTCCCACGAGCAGTCAGTTTCTGTACCCATCACGTGCTTTCCGTTCCTGTCCTGTCCACGTGGCTTTCAGATACGTCCAGGACTACGAGCCCTCCGACCCGCGCACCCACAAGGGCTACGACCTAAACCGCATGACCATGGCCGAACTGTACAAGCAGTACGATCTGAACGAGGACACAACTGACTTCATCGGTAGGCAACGGAGCAGCCAACTGGGGTGGTAGGCAACTGTGCGTTCTCCAAGGCACCCGGGTTGTGGGGTTCTGGGTAAGTTGCGATTTTATTATTGCAATTGGGGGTGTCTCTCACTACGCCTGAGAACAAACCCAAGGAAACCAAAGCTGGACTCTTGTTCAAGAGCCGCTTCCAGCAATACAGCACTGCAACCTGCTGACACGCAACAGGGTGCTTTACGCTTTTTTTTCCAAGCTCGAGAACAGATGGTAGCACAGAGCGTCTGAGCTGGTTGGCTTACCTCTGCCAACTCAGTCCTCTGCCTTTTCTCAGAGACACGTGAGGCTGCCTGCTCCCTTGCAGGCCACTCCATCGCCCTCCACCGCGACGACACCTACCTCTCCCAGCCCGCCATCCAGACGGTCCTGCGCATGAAGCTCTACCACGAGTCGCTGTTCCGCTACGACGGCCTCACCTCGCCCTACCTGTACCCGAGATACGGGCTGGGCGAGCTGCCACAGGTAGGGCAGTGGGGCAAATGTACCAGGGTCAAACTCTGTATTGCATGATCACATGCGATGCTCATGTTCACTCCAGGTCGGGATGAGTTCCTAACAACAGTAGCGTGTCAACGCACCTGGTTAGGTACAGCCTGCTTGCTATGCTATCCCTGACCCATGACTGCAGATTGGGGCGAGAGAGCAAGTATCATTATCATTACATGACATTTAAATGTTCACATTCATCTCTGATGCTGGTCGTTTTTGTCCTGCAGGCGTTCGCCCGCTTGTCCGCGGTATACGGCGGCACTTACATGCTCAGCAAGCCTGACGCTCAGGTATGGCATAGTTAGTAAGGGTTGCGTAGGCCAGGTAAGGCACAGTAGCAACCCTCAGGTCTGCAGTAGCCCATAGCAGTCTGAGGCTAGCTGTGATCAGGTATGTTCCATGGTGCTGGACAGTTGCAGGGCACAGACACTGCCAGCCTGTCACTCAGGTAGAACCCAGGGTCGCATGTCACAGAAAGGGTCATGGCCTGCTCGTGTAAGCCCCTCTGGCAGCTGTTGCTAAACACAAGTAGATGCGCATGCTGCAGTGTATGCACCGGCACAGATGCACAAAGGCTGTGGTCGGATGTGGTATGTGAATGTGACAACGACACGATAGGAATGGATGGTTTGGTGTTGATGTTGTTGTTGTTGTTGTTGCTGTTGACATGGCCTTCAGTCCGGGGCAAGGGTGTAAGGAAAATATGGAACCTATTGATGGCTAGGTGTGGGTGTTGTGTTGCGCAGGTTGAGTACGACGCGTCGGGAGTGGCAGTGGGCGTGTCCAGCGAGGGAGTGACGGCCAAGGCCAAGTTCGTGGTGGGCGACCCGAGCTACTTCCCCACCAAGGCGCAGGTCGTGGGCAAGGTGGTCAGGGCCATCGCTATCATGGTGAGTGTGGGAAGGTCGAGGCCGTGGAGGGACTGAATGTATGCAGGAAGAAGTGCTTAACTGAATTGAGCTTGGGAGTTCAGCGGCTTCAGTTGGAACGAAGGTGGTGGGTTAAGACACACATAGGGCAGCAGCACTGTGTCTGTCCACCAGTTTGTCAAGTCGTGTGTTTGTCTGGACAGGCCTGTTAAGCTGATGAGGGACTGAACCTGAGTGTGTGGCTTGACCAAACCTGCAACACTGGAATGTGTCCTGCCTGCAGAGCCACCCCATCCCCGACACCAACAACGCAGCCTCAGTCCAGATCATTCTGCCCCAGAAGCAGATTGGGCGGCGCTCCGACATGTACGTTTTCTGCTGCTCCTTCGCACACAGCGTTGCAGCCAACAACAAGTGGCTGGCGTTTGTCAGCACGTGGGTAGAAACCGCCAATCCAGAGGCTGAGCTGGCGCCTGGCTTGGCGCTGCTGGGGCCGGTGGATGAAAAGTTCGTTGAAGTGAAGGAGGTGTTTGAACCCACCACTGATGGCACCAGGTGAGGCAAAGTGTGACCAGCCATTTCTGTGCCACATGCTGTCTGCTTCGCTCCATTCGGTAGGGCTCTGCATCGATTTAGTGCACATGAGTGGTGGGTACGGGGGGTGGGTCTTGCTTGGGTGGCTGTCGGGTGTGTGTGGCTGTGGGTGTGGATTTGGTCGGTTTGTCTCTCTCACACACACGTGCTTATATTGCTGTGAGTTTCACTCTCTGTAGTGAAAGGTGCTTGACGACGTGCTGCTGTTCTTGCTTCTGTTTGGGGATGCGCGCCTTTATCAGAATCAGGGGTTCAACCTGGATGAAGGTTGTCCTGATCGTGTGTGGTTGCCCTTCTCCTGGCCGCAGCGACAAGTGCTTCATCAGCAAGGGCTACGACGCCACCACACACTTTGAGACCACTGTGGAGGACGTGCTGTCCATGTACAAGCGCATCACAGGCTCAGACCTTGACCTAAGCAAGGAACCAGCGAACTTGACCCAGGACCAGTGATGACATGCGTCCAAACGTGGGTCAATCACACCGCTGCTTTTGCCATGCGAAGTTGCCAGGCTGCAGCCGGAAAGGAGCTCGTTATCCCAGCAACTCTTCATCCCCAGACAGCCCGTCGTGCTCCGCACTGAGGAGGGGCAACCACTTTCTTAGTCTGATGTACATTCAGGGTGGTGCGGCCTCATGCGATTGCATTTAAATTCGCTGGTTTAACCCGCACAGCCGGTCGTGCTCCGTGTCTGTTGCTGCCTGGTCGACCTACATCTAAGAAGAGGGAAGAGGGACGCTTTTTAGGCTGTTGTGCGTCCAAACACGGCTCAGTTACACACTGCCACCTCACACGCCACAGTGGCAAGGGTGTTAGGTTGCGGCTAAGCATCTGTATGTCGTCTGCTCCAGAGAAGGTGCTGTTTGGCGTCATCAGCAATCTGACAGGACGCGTCCTTCGTCCCTTTGGTTTGGACGTGAGGCTGTAGCATCCCATGCCGGGCCACAGTGGGAATAGAGTACATCGCTGGACTCTGGAGTATGTATTCAGGATATGCTGGAACTCTCTGCTGTGCTTGTGTGTTCCCTTGCACGTGTTTCTCTCAGCAACTGATAAACATTGCTATCATTGAACTATGTACTAAAGTTTGACTGCGATACAAGCCTGCTCGCACTAGGCGATGCTGTAATGTTAATCCACCTCGAGCCCTACGTGCTATGCTCGGCAGGGACCTAGGCTAGATGGCCACTTCAAAAAGCTCACTCTTACACTATTTCTCAAATTCAACAATATAGAAGACGTTTACACACAATATAAAAGACGTTCACAATATAGAAGACGTTTACACACAGAAACGGGTTCAAGTGCAGGACTAAGGAATTGTTCCAGAACTGGCAAGCTTCGTTTTTGCAATCAATCAAATGGCTTCACTGAGCTCGAGACAGCCCTGGCTGCCAAGGCACTGGAATTGGGCCATGATGCATCTTCAGCGCCCAGCTAAGATGGGCGACAGAAGTCACCATGCACCGCTCATCTCTCCATTGTTGCGGTCGGTGATTGTCCAAATCGCAGGCACTCCAGCGGTTTCATGCAGGGCTGGTTTCAAGGTCTTGACCAGGACACTTCCTGCGGCACACGGACAGGCGATTGAACACAACCGGTTTTTGAATGTGTGCACAGGGTAGGGCTGAGGTCTTAAGTGCCACTCCCGCACTGGCTCTGCTTTGCGAACCGCCTGCGCGCACCCCTGGCCTACTTTTCAGGGCCAGGGACTGCTGGGTCAACAAGTCTCAAAAGAAGGCATGGAAGCCAACAGAAGCGATTCATTGCACTCGATTGGTTCCATGTCACAGATAACAGTACTTATGCGTCCCTCATGGATTCGAAAGGTGCCTGTATGGCCCTTGTCGCACTTACCTGGGTTTCCAGTCACACTCACTAGTCACTGTCGTTGCGGCTGGGAGTCTCCCAAGGCCGGCTTGCACGTTTTCACGGCCAGCTGCATGCTTGAAGGGCACACCCTGCGGGAGAAATGCCTGACTGGCACGTGCCAAGAACACGTGCAGCACAACCCTGCGGAAGAAGACCTCGTTCACTCTCATGCACGCGCTTTGTCTGCAACCTTGGACGCAAAACTTTGGGTTGTCCGTATATGAATCCGAACTGGTTGGGTAATCCGGCCCTTCCCAAACACCAGACGTGGCACGGACAAGCCAAGCAGCACAACGTGTCCGATCCTCGTCGGATTTCAACACACAATTCCGTAAACACACAGAAGGAAAGGCGGCTATGTCATGCATGCTGCAACAAATGCTGATGACGTCCGGAAATCACCGCTGCAAGGCAGAAACTTCGCCCAGCATGAGGCATGTTGCATCGAGGTAACATGTGAGGCAGGCTCTCAGTTGCGATGCCTGGCAACGCATTTCGCGACCTGTCTTTCGACTTTGCGATCGGGTGCGCACCTTTGTATCCGGGTTCTCCCAGTACACGTCCCCGCTCTCCTTGTCCCACTTCACACGCCAACCGGGCGGCAGGCCCGCGGAAAGCGCCTCGAGGTCCGGCGTCTTCCCCTTGGACGATGCAACTCCAACCTTGGACTTGCCTACTCTGTCTGCATCGGCAGGCTTGTCCTTGTCCCGCTTGCTGCTGCTGCCTTTGTGGGAGGACTTGTGTTTCTTGGTCGCGGGCAAGGCTTCGGAGGTTGCAGCAGAGGCGCCGAGCTGCTTGGCTAGAGTCTTCCGCCAGTCACCCTGCACACAACAGACAGTCACGGTGCTGCACGCTTAGAGCACAAAAGTGATGATTTGACATGGCCCAACTCAACCAGTTGTACGGCGAACCACTCAGCTTGCCCAGTATTCACATCATCAAGTCATGAGACAATACAGGGATGGCAAATCGACCTGCAACGAGCTGCAACTCACTGCTGCCTGCTTGTTTTGTGCTCGTTGACACGTAAGCACAGATGTGTCGCCACGGAACTGTACATCCATTGTAACGCCCCAAGCCCAGCTGTAATCTGTGCGACCAGGTGATCATGAAACTGTGGCAGTTGCGAGCCTCACTGCTCAGACATGCACCCCAGCTGTGACAAGCACAGCCCACCTGGACTGGTGCGAAGTTTGCATTGACGTCCGATGATGGCCCGCCTGCCGTGGCCTGCTGCTGCCGCCAGCTCTCGGCCTCCTGACGGCGCTTCCGTTCCAACGCCTGCGTGTGATCACATGCGTTCTATCATCGCCCAGCGACTGGCGCTTTGTTCTTGTGCGTCGTAACAACAGTGGGCAACATTCATGACTCTACCCTACATGCCCGCGAATATCCATCCACATCTCCAGCCCATACCTCCGGCATTGGCAACAACACAACTGCAATCACGAGGTTTTGGGCTGATGATGGCCATCCATTCGCATTGCCAAGCATGTCGACATTTCTTCCAGGGCGCTCCGGTGTTTGCGTTCAGCAAAATCCAAAGAAGCCTCAACACTCGGTTAATGTCTGTTCCTGGCCGATTTTCTTCCTTGAGATCTGGAATGTTCGCTCACCTCCGGGTCTACGGTCTCTGCCTCAGTGTTTGCTGCTGTTTGTTCAGCTTGGCAATCAAGTACTGCTGAACCCAGTTCCCCAGTTCCTTAGTTCTCAAAATTCGCACCGCAATACGGCCCGCTTTGCATCCATTTGCCGCAATTGGTGGCACAAGTGCGCCGCGGATGCTGTAACAATAAGTAATAATTGTAGAAATAGAAATAATACTAATACTAGCAATAGTCGAAGCCTGTCTGCTCACCTCCGGGTCCATTGCCTCTGCCTCCTGCTGCGCCTGTCGCTCCTCCTCCTCGGCCAGACGTTTCTGAACCGACACCCACTGACTCACAAGCGCACCAACCTGCCACCAACAAAACAACAGCAGCCACGTGGAATACCTGCATTGATCTTGTGAAAATGGTGCCTGCTTGTACAAGGACGCAACAAGACAGAAGGTGCCAATGGCCCTGAAGACAACAAGGTGCATGGCTGCCACAGTAACAGCAGCACAAAGACCATTTGAGCGCAATAACAGGCGCTCAGGCCACAGCACCGTGGGAACGATTTCTGCTGCTTGACGAACGACATGGATCTTGTATGCCCTGGCGCGACGTGATCATAACGCCCCACCTTCTTGCCACCAACGCCCAGCTTCTTACTGCCTCCTCCCTCAACCTTGGGCTTCTTACTCCCAGCGCCTGTACTCGACGAACTGCCCTTCCGCTTGCTGCCCGCTGCTGCAGCCGTTACTGCCGTTACTGCTGTTACTGGCTGTGCTGCAGGGCCCTCTGTTGCGTGCCCTTCCCATGCCGCCAGTCCTGGGGACACCGGCCTAGACAGAGTACCAGCCTGCGCTACGCTAGTTTCAGCTGCCACAGGCGCGGCGTTGCGAACCGCTTGGGCAAAGTACTCTCTCCGTCTCGGCGCTTGTGCTGCTTGCACACCTGCTACGGTAGTAGAGGTCTCGGCAGTTGAAGAAGGCCCTGTGGTGGTTGCTGTTGGTAAGGGTGGTGGGGCTGTGGTGTCAGTTGGTGGGCGTGCGTCGTCGGTTTCCATGTCTGAGTCATCACCAGCGGACGCGGAGGAGCCCTCCTCACCTAGAAGGCACGGGCACATGACTGGTTGTGCAGCGGGTGCATGCAAAGGGAAGGGCGCGACAATGAGACAAAGAACAAAACGAGGTCAAAAGAAAAGAGTGTCAGGCATAGCATTCCAACCTAGGAAATGGATACCGGATGCAGAGCAGCCTTCTTCCCAGCCTATCGGATGTGCGAGCGGGGTAAGCGAGTTGTGGTTCAGTGGTGCTACGAGAAGCACGCTAGAGATCGTCAGTTGGTGGGAATAAGAAGGCCAGAGTTAGGCAGAAATGTGCTCTGTTTGAAGAACAGTTGGTCAGCAGCTGCTCGGCAAGGCATCCGTTAAGCAGCTGCTAGGCAAGGCAACGCGAGCTGAAAGTAAGATGGATGAAGACAAACACGTTGTCAAGCTAGGACACAAAGGCATGCAAAGGACCCACGCATCAAGAAGTGGGTGACGCACATGCCTGGGGTATGCACGACGGAAATGCAAACATGACTCTTGGCATTACCTGGCAGGGGTGGTGGTACTCCTGGCGGCCGATCGTCAAAGGGATTGACTGGCATAGGTGGCAAGGGCGGGGCATTGCCAGGCGGCCGATCATCAGTGGGAGTGGATGGTAAGGGTGGCAGGCCGTTGCTGTCTGGCTGGCTGTGTGGTGTCGGAGGCAAGGGCGGAGGCGAGCCCGGGGGCGGAGGGCTTGCGTCCTCCGTAGCGGCTGACGGGATGGGCGGTGGGGACGGGGACGGGGCGTGGTAGGCGGGGTGGTGGTGTGCATACGATGCGGGCAGGCCCGCCGGGCCTGCGTTGTATGAC
Organism: Chloromonas sp. AAM2; assembly: GCA_004335635.1. Taxonomy (NCBI): domain Eukaryota; kingdom Viridiplantae; phylum Chlorophyta; class Chlorophyceae; order Chlamydomonadales; family Chlamydomonadaceae; genus Chloromonas; species Chloromonas sp. AAM2. The sequence continues at coordinate 27,984 of QAXH01002960.1, read as the reverse complement.
GGATGCCCGTAGTACGAGTGCGGGTACAATGTACCGTACGGAGCAGTACCATACGCTGCACCGCCGTACATTTCATCGTACGGGTGGCTGTACATGCCGTTGTACGCGCTGTGGGCACTCCAGCTGTACGAAGTGCCGGTTTGAGGTGCCAGTTGATCGTCAGGGTAGGCAGGAGACGGTTCAGCAGGGGAGCCTGAACGATTGCGCTTGTGACTTGTCCCTCTCTTCCCTTTACCTGCACCTTTATTTGCACCCACAGCCACTTTGCTGCCTGTTGCCGTACTTGTTCCTGCAGCAGTGCTTAATTCCTTTGACACCCCTTGAGCCTTGTCTACCTGCCAAGTCGCACTGTCCCTTGACCTTTGATCTATGCCTGCCTTCCCACTTGCTGCCTTTGTGTCGTGTGATGCTGCAGCTGCCACCTCGCCCGATGCTGTATTAGACGCTGCCGCTTTAGCTGGTGCAGTGGATGCTGGCTTGGCGGAAGCATCTGCTGCTCTCCCACTTGCAACGGGGGCGTTTGCAGATGGCACCTCGCCTTCTTCTGGTTCCTCTTCAGATGCAAGCTCGGTTGCCTTTTCCTCTGCAATGCCAGCAACCCCTTGCTGCTGCTGCGGCAGCTGCTCGGCAGCTGCCGACTGGGCAGCCAGCTGTACCTGCTGCTCCTGCACCTGCTGCTCCAGCGCCAGCTGTGCCTGCTGCGCCTGCTCAGCAAACCACGCCTGCTGTGCCTCCCTCGCCTGCTGCCTTGCAACATCGTCTCGACCTTGCTGCTGAACCGCTTCCGACTCAATCATTGCCGTTTCTAAACCATTTTGTAACCGATCGACCGTTTCTCTTGTGTGCTGCTCGTAACTTTGCCATGTGAAGCCGTCTCTGCTGCCCAGCGGCTGCAGTACACTCCCGCCTGCTGCACTGCCTGCTTCCAACTCTAAACCTCCCTCTGCCTTCGTAGTCAAACCAATTGTAGGCATGCTGCCTTGCCCTGTTGCCTCTGTTGCCTGCTGTGGTGCAGCCCCTGATGTACCTGCAGGCTGGCCACTGTCAGAAACCGCCTGCCCAACCGCTCCAACCGCCTGCCGCTGCATGTCTGACAACACCCGCCAGTCTGCTAGCCTAATCTCCGCCTCCAACGCTACTCGCACAATAGCGGGCATGCGGGCCAAAAAGTACTGAGCGGACTGCATTGCTGCCTCAACTAATGCTTGTAAAGCATGACCAACTCGAGCATCAGGAACCAATTTCTCAGCTTTCTTGTCAGCACCAATCTCACCCACAGCTGCAGTAGCATCGGCAGTCGCCTGCTGTAACTGTGCTGCTCCTGCTTCCAGTGGCCCAGCAAGAGTCACTACAGGCCCTGCTGCAGACTCCACAGCAGTTGCATCAACCCCAACATGCAGCCCAGCACCATCCACGCTTGCAGTAGTTGCAGCTGCCTGCACTGCTCGCTCCTCAACCATTTCATCAACCGCCACCTCACCCGGCCCAACCGCCCCAACCGCCCCAACCGCCCCAACCGTCGGTTCCGGAGGTATCAGATCATCTGCATCCAAGCCCTCCGGCACATCCCAGACCACCTCATTGCTTTCTGTATGCCAAAAGTAAGGCAACCCACTCGAGGAATCCAGACACTTGCACCATAGGGGATTAGCTCGTAGGTACCCAAGCACGTGCTGATCTGCCTCTGCCTCCCCTGCAACCACCTCCTCTGCCTCTACACCAATTCCAACGCCATTTTCCACCCCATTGACCCCACTACCAGGCCCTGCCAATGCCGCTGCACTCCCTGCATTGCTAGTACTGGCTGCGCTGATTTGCTGGCTATTGGTACCGGAGTTGTCCGGATCAGTAGGCAAGGTGGCGGTTTTTGCGCCGCCATCGGATGGCACGTCCTTCAAGAGGCCGTCTGATTCCAGTTGTTGCATGAACATGGCCAGCTGCACATGCAAGCATGTCCACACAGATGTTGGTCGTGTGTGTGCGCGAGCGTGTCAGAACACACGAGCAGTGGAGGCCGTGTGTGTGTGTCAGCACACTGGTGGGCTGGGCAGCACAAACTGAGTCCGTTGCCAAAGCGTTATGCATGCACCTAACGATTGTGTACGTTGGGCAATGTCAGCTTGGTAGAGGTAGCTGCGCTGGACGTGAATCATGTGTGTGTGTCCATGCACGAGCCGGACACCGGATATCATGAACTGCGTGTATTCATGCATGCCTGCCTGCACCAGCCCTGGTTTCCTGCGCTTTTAAATTGTTAGACATTGGTAGACATCACTGGACACCAGGTCATAGCTTGGACATGCCGCCCTGCACATCCGAGAACCTATTGCTTGTGCGCAAGGCATCAGGGTGGGTAGAGAATGTGTGCGAACCTCCTGTTCCATGGCATCTGCCCCTGTAACAAAAAGGTGTACTCAAAAGTAAGTACATCACACTCAAGTAAAGTAATGATTATAATACCTCTTGTTATGCGTACTCACCTCTTTATCCATCGCATCTGCCTCAGGTGCAGCCCCCTCCATGTGCACCCCTTCCATGGGCTGAGCACCTATGGGATCAGCCTCCTCATCTGACTCATCACCCCTGTACACAAATGTGACATAACACAAGTGTGAAATTATCAGAAACGTTGTCGGGCGGAACGCCACGGAATCGTGACGCAACACAGAGCTCAGCCTCTTTGTCTATCTTGTCACTCCGCTTGCACGCATCACGAGTGTGGCACCAGATGGGAACATAACTCAACAAAACATAACACAACACAAGTGTGTGTGACGTCACTGGATGGAAGCATGACACAAGTGTGACGTCATGGGGTGAAACACAACACCTGTGTGACATCAGCACCATGAAAACAACCATCTAAACACAAGGCAAGCTGGAACAGACCAGACCATGCTGCCACCTTCAAGATGAAGCGCTAACACAACACCGAGCATCAGCCAGCACGCAACAACCATCCCCAACTCAACGATTTAAAACAGAATACATGCAGACCAGGCCAGAAAGCGTGAGCAGCACATAGAGCATCACTACTGCTGCTCTTCTTGCTGATTGAACACGCACGCCACGCTCTTGACGTGCCCTAATCTACCCGGCACATGCATGCACTCTCGCCTGGTTGGCCTGAACCTGTGATCGGATGTTTCTCCAAACGGTTTGCCCAAGGAGAGTTGTTGCACTCGCAGTCTGGCATCAAGGCATGGGGCTGACATTCAGCCTCAGACATGTCTAGTTAGGTACCAACAGGCGTTCATCTGCTCTCCCACAGGTAAAACGCAACTCGCAAGTGCTGTCTTGGACGGCTGTTGCCTTCACAGTTTGTGCACCTAGGCCCGACTGACGTTGAGCATTGAGGCATAACTGACGTTGAACTATGGAGCATGTAAGACTCACCCATACTCTCCAAGTAGGGCTGCCAAGTCATTATCTTGTTGCTTAGCCTTGGAGGTTGTGCTGCTGCTTTGGCTAGGTGCACCATTCACCGAAGCTGAATGGAATCTGGGCGGGCCTGCAAGCATGCATGATGGCCGGTTGCAAATGCTCTAACAGCGGTGTACATGATCCAGGTCTGATGCTAATCAGGCAGCCATGCCTTGAGCCCGCCTTGCTCCTGACCATGCCCATGCATCCTACACATGTCACCCATGCCCCCTCATGTGCCGTGGTTGTCCATGTGCCACGCATATGATGTGCATCCGTGCCAGTCACCTGATCCGCTGTGGGAGGTACTCGAGGTTGCATGGTCCTCCAGCAACACTGTGCTGAACACGGGTGGAAACGTCCGGGCCACATCACGAAGTCTGTCAACTGTAGCACATACATGGTTGAGACACGACGTCAACGACTGCAACCGCTGATCTAAAGGGTGGCACAGGGACAGAGCATGCAGAGCAGAGGCCTTGAACGGTTCACTTTGCATCCCTAGGCCCCTTACCTATTCTTTGCTGCTTCGCATCCACAGCTGCAGCCACGGGATCGGGCCCCGACTGCCGTGGTTTCCTGACCTTCATCTCAACCTCTGACCCGGCAACCTCGAGACTTGACCTCACTTCATCATGCTCTTGCACGGCCAAGGAGAAGCCTCCTTGTTAGACGTTGTCTGGAAAGAGGAGCTGCAGACTGCGCCTGTATCATGGCACCATCGTCCAAACACAACACACAGGTCGGCGTAACATCAAGGTTGAATACCAATGAGCTTTTTGAGCTGTGGTGTGCGCACCTGTGAACGACGAGCAATAAATGCGCGTCGCTGACAGCCGTTTGTTTTCCGGTTCTACGTGAATGTGGTTCCAAGGAGGTGAGAAAGGACGAGCACGTGATCAACTTTCACTTCACTGCATTCTCTTTTCTGTCCTGTTCACTAGACATGTCCTGATCCACGTCGCGGAGCAGACCCAGGCCCATTGCTTGACCGAACCCTCCAACCATGCACAACCAAGCCAGTGGCAACTGGCACGTTGCAGATGTGACAGTGACACGCCTGACTGACGACACCCTCAACAACCTATAGCACCCAAGTGTGACCTACGCAGGTGTTGCATGTGACCTTGCAGAATTCAGATAGGTTTTACATGGGCCAATGTGCCAAAGATAATCACAAAGCCAATGTAGAGTGGGCTTGATACCACTCGGAACGACACCTCTAGAAGGACACTTGTGTCTTGCCATGCCAAAATCCGACCGTGGAGATGCCCCGACATGATAATACACCGTGGAGATGCCCCGACATGATAATACAACCAGAGCCTTCCCTCTTCCCGCCAAACTTTTTTTTTAAGGACATTCACACGCGAACACGCAAACAGCTTGAACAGCTTGTTTGTCATGTCCATGTCGCTCTGGCTGGTGGTGCTGCACATGTCAAGATGAAATGGCTGGTCCTAGAGTGACGCTCCGTGAAAACAATCTGATGTGGCATGCATTGAAAAATATGACACCTCACTAGCCCTCCCAGCATGTCACGCATTCTGCTGGGAAGGGCTGCCTGTACGGATATACTTGGGTGAGCCTCATCTGTACGGCTATGTAGTCCAGAGCAAGGCCTTCAACAAGCTTTGAGCAGGCCCCGTTTGGAAGGGAGAAGAAATTCAAGCGGTGGTCCAAGCACAGCACGTGGGAGAGAGGAGATCAAAGTAGAAGGGCCCAAGAGCAAAGAAAAATTCAGTACGATCAATGTTGATAGAGACAGCAGCAGAGAGAAACTTTTGGATGAAAACTGATTCGTACTTCGGTTTACTTTTCGCGGACTTGGCACTCCTGCACTGTGTTAAGAAAACACAACTTTTGCGCACTTCGTGTCCACCAAAAGCCATAGAAATTGAGGCTGTGTTGTGACCGTGATGAAAAGCCACAGCCTCCAATGCCGGCGAAATTGAATGCTGGAGCCATGCACCGCATCGGCATGTACGTATTGCTTCTGCTGCTGCCCAGCGTTTTGGCCGCAAATTCAACTGCAGCCTCGTGGTCAGTGTGCCTGAATGAGACCGCACAATTCATCTCCACACTCACAAATCCTGAAGCTGTCAAGGACGCTTTGCTGGAATATGGCATTCTCTGCTTGGGCGTGGATACACAGTCGAAGGTGGGGACCCATGACGGTTTGTCATTAATGCAGCTCCGTACTCCGTCTCTGATGTTGCTCGCACTGTTTGGCGCATGGAGAAGTGGTGACCGATCCAGACTAAGATAAATGCCCAACTGTACGGTGGTCTAACCTGTGTCATGTCGCAGCCGGTGCGAATATTGGCGCCGGCCCTGTCATCGCTGGCCACCTGGAAGAAGCGAGCTGTGCAGTTTGAGGCCAAAACCGGTATCAAAGTGGTGGGTCCTTCAGGAAGTACTTCTGGGGTTCTTTGGCGGTTGCTTGGGTTGAGATGCCCAGATGCATCAAACTGGCAAACTGTCAAAGGAGGCAAGCACAGCGGCGCTAATGCCCTAGCAGCAGTTCTGTGGCTAACTGTCCAAAAATGGGCCACTCTTGAGCCGGCAGCATAGGCGCTGCGCCTTGCAGGATTGACAGCAGAGACTGCAACATGGGTGAAGAGGGAGGGTGGAAGTCCAAGAAGCAAAGCGCGGCTTAACATACTGCGTGTACCAGGGAGGGAGGGATTCCAACTCGTCCAACCTACATGTCAAGCAGGTTGCTGTCATGACACTTGTTGTCTAGTAGAGCTGCTTTACCTACAGGTCAGGCAGCAACAGCAACCTGTTGGCTGACAGGACCGACCTCATCAGCGCTAGCATGCATGGGCAGTTTGCCGGTCAACTCAGCAGCCCTCAAACAGGCCTCACCAGCAGTGTTGGGCTTTGAATGGCAATTGTTGCCACCAACAGTCTGGAGGAAGCGGCTAGGTTTTGGTGGCTGTCAGCCATACAGGCTACACTGCTCGTCACTTGCCCAGCAAAGGGACACAGGCAGACACCAGTGGCGTGCCAGTCGGAAATCACTTGCTGACTGAGAAAGGGTATCTGACCTTCAACAGCCACACGGCGGGGGTGGGCCAAACGTCACTTCACAAGAGGGGAGGGATTCCAACCCGTCCAACCTACATGTGAAGGGGATTACGACACACCGGTGGTGATCACACCCCTTGCACTGTCTTTCTCCAACCACCTGTCTATGAACACACACACGTGCAAAGCACACTTACGGCAATGACATGTTTGCATTGCAGGAAATCACCACAGTGCCGTCTCGGGAGATCACAGGACAGATTGTCTTCGAGGCTGAATACATGCAAGATGCGGTAGCACATGATGGCTGGGTATTCGATCCTGCGGGAATAGGTAAGGGCGTTCATTAAAAGTGGCAAGCGCTCCTGCTCCCAGAAACGGAACCAGAGATATCTGAGGATCTTGAGCCAATGTAGCTCCCCATGTGCTTCATATAACTCATCACCAACAACCTTGGCGATACGTGCTCAAGCATGCAGTCACGCATGCAGTCACGCATGCAGTCACCCATGCAGTCACGCATGCAGTCACCCATGCAGTCACGCATGCGGGCATGACAGGGTGTTTTTCTCTTCCGTGCTGCACTTCAGGGGCCATTGCTGGATCACGTGCATTTGCGGAGCTCGGGCCCTTGGTTCAGCATACACCTGACCTTGCATTCGGTGATTACAACCGTTTCTATCGCGAGGTAAGAGCGAGCTGCATGCATCGGAGGCGTGAAAGTGCCATCAAGCGTCGGGATCCATGCTATTACCCGCACCGGCTTCATGGTAAAGGGGCACAAGCTCGTGTGCAGGCCTACGTCAAACTGCTTTGGATTTTACAATGCAATCAAGAGTACAAGAGAAATCTGAAACCTGTGTGCAGGTGTTGCCTGTTTACGGCAACCGCTTGGTGGGACTCCCCATGGATGGTGACCTTATGCTTATGTATTACCGGTGGGTGATCTTCATTAACAGCAACAGCAAGCGCTTCTCAGATAAGCCTCTGATAGGTGTGGCAGGTAGTGGGAGTGTACAGGCTGAGTGATGGGCGTCAGCAAATCCCTGTAGTGCTGATTACGGCGGCTTCACTACAGCTTTAGGGGCGCACACTTCACCGAGTGCACGTGCTTGCATCAGCAGCAAACGGGACGTTTTGATCTTTGCCCGACCACAGGGCGGATTTGTTCAGCCGTTACAATCTGACTGTTCCTCGCACCTGGGACGACTTATTGGACATTGCCCGCCAAATGAACGGGACGGACACGGACGGGGACGGGACGGGTGACCTCCTGGGAGCTTGCTTCGACGTGGCAAGTGGTGAGTAAGGGGCAGGACACACATAGGAATAGGCAGTCCAGACCGTACTGTCACTATGTGGGTGGCAGGCAGGCAGACCAGAGGGTGGAACAGCAAGGCAAAAAAACATGTACTAGGTTTCAACTTGCAACAACAATCAACAAGCCCTTGGCATGTTCGGCAGCCAACCTGCCTCCCTCAGTGCGTGTCCGCCTGTTCCTTTCTTCTCCAGCCAGATAAGTGGCCGTGCTTTGAGGCGGGTGTTCAACAGTTCAATGTCGCAAATCCAGTGACTCGTTGTGCACTGGCCATGTCGGTGACAGAAAGAGATTAGAGTGGGATCTGATTGATCAATGCTCTGCTTTTACTCTGCCCATGTGAATCCTGAAAGGGAGATGTGTGAGACGACTTGAGAATCGGACACACCAGACAGGCAGGCCTCGAACTTCGAGGTGCTCCACATAGTATTATTCGCATTGTATTATTTCCGAGGTGCTGATGAGTTTTTGAACGCCAAGGCCGAGGTGTTTGCCGCGCAAATTCAATGAGCAGGGCGCACGTCGCCGGTGCCTGCGATCATGCCCGAAAACCCTAGGCGCTACAGCTTGCCTGGGTGCCAAAGTTTGCGCTGAATTTGTACCTTGGACGAGACTGGGACATCACACTACTTCGGCTACTGTACTAGTGTGTTCTGGAGAGGCGAACCCGACCTCCGCCGTTCAAACTGTTCGCTTTCCCGCTTCTTCATCATCAATGGATTCAAACCCGCAAGTCATCCGTGCCATTTATTTGCTCCTCAAGCAGAATGGCATTGCAGATCTTCGTTTGTGTGTCTTGTCGCTCTTAAAAATGCATCTCCTTCCGTTCGCATGTTTAGCGGCGTCTTGCACCAGCCGCCTCCGAGCGCCTTCTGCTGGGCGTGCCACAGCTGATCGTAGGCTGGCATTGACAGGTCAAGCATTGAAATGAACATCAACACCCCGATCATGCGATTCAAACATCATAACAGTCTTCGACTCCCAGGATCTTCCACTGGAACAGATCCTCTCAAGTTGTCAACGCTCCTGTCAATGTCCGCCGTGCACGCCCCGCGAGTGTTACATTACATTGGACAATGATTGGAGTGCTACATGAGATTCGCTTGATGCCTGACTGTGTGCAGACTGCAAGGGCGCTTTCCTGTTGACCGCTGTGGCTGGCTCGTATATTCAGTACCAGGGCACATCACAAGGCTTCTGGTTCGATCCAGACGTTGTGCCTGTCCTTTCACCGCTCAACAACAACGACGGCATGCGTGCAGCGCTCAAGTTCTGGCATAGCATGAAGCCCTATGCCAACCCCAGCAAATCCTGCTCCAATCACAGTACGGATTTCCAGGCGGGCAAGTGCCTTCTCACGATCAACTGGTAAGGCGCCTATGACCCGAACTCAAGCTTACACAAGCGCTGTTCCTTGTCACGACTATCATCCTGGAATGCTTACCTTTGACGTCACCGCAGGGGTGACGAATTCCGTGCGAGTTCCCAGTTCAACGTGAGCAGGCCTGGCATGGTGGGCGTGGCACCACTGCCGGGATCAACTGTTGTCCTGGACCGCGCCACCGAAGCCCTTGTGCCCTGCGACGCATCACGCTGCCCCTTTGCGCAACCCTACAAAAATTCCAGAACTGGGCAATCGGTGAGCATTCGTCATTCGATGGTGGCGGTGCACTGAACTCTCGGCAGCCTTAGATCGCATTGCCGTACCTAGTTGATTATGGTCACTGGTGTTGATGTGTTAGCACATGACGCCTACAATCTCAGGTCACAGTTGAGCAAGTACTGGATTGTCCACGCTTGCAGGGTTGGGTGAACACAGCACCGTTCCCGGCGTTTGGAGGATGGACTGCGGGCATTTCAAGCTTGACCTCTCCAGACCAGCAGCGAAGAGCGTTTGCCTTCCTTGCCTTCCTGACAAACCCCGAGAATAGCTGGGAGGATGTCTTGGACCCGACAGGAACAGTGGACCCCTTTCGAGACCAGCACCTCGACAGTGAGTACATTCGGCTGTGCAGCCAGAAGCAGGAAATGCATAATCGTGGCCCTCCTTGGCGTGTACAAGTGTATCTGAGGAAGAACGTTGTTCCCGATTAAGGTTCAATGAGATCTCATCGCTTCTTGCAGCGTTCAGCTCAGCAGGACTGCAGGCCGACTGTTGGAGGCTTGGGCTGCAGACTGGCTCGGCGCGTGTCAGCTGTTCGGGATGGTGTTGTTTTCTTGGTCCGATGCCTAAAGTCGTGGACAATTAAAAGCCGTGTGGTCTGGTTGCAGATGTGGATCGCTGGGTCCAAGCGGGCTACAATCGCGAGTTCGTCGCACTTTACCTTCAGGTGAGCCTCTTGCTGATCGTTGTTAGTGTCAGCAGTTTATCGGTTTATCTTTGACCAGTACGCCAACAACCACCGAGGGGATGGAGGAATGGACGAGTGTGTGTCTGACGTTGGGAGATGATTGTCACGCCTTGCCCTGTGCGCAGTCCATCAAGGAGTCATTGGCAAACCCCAACATCCTACTGGATACTCGCCTGGTGAGCAAACCAGCACAGGAAGCGACTTTGTTCAGTGAGCATGATTCCCACCACTACGGCTCGGGTGTCAGCCGCCAGCCAAGGCCAGCACCAGCAGGATCATTCATGTACCCATTTGCGTGTGAGCATATATCAAAGTACTGGAGTATGTTCGCTGAGGGCGATTGCAGCTCTTATGGCAGCCACCCGCCAAACATACATACATGCTTACAGGCCACGGCCAGACAAGTCGTCTTTTGTGCTATGACTTTCACTTAGGCTTTGCTGATGCCATGCATTCATCGAGTTGATTTAACTTTGCAATCGCCATGCAGGCATACGACAGCAGCCGCACGATGGACTACAGGCAACCGCTGGGAGACGCTATGGATAACGCGACAAAACCACTTGCTGGTAGTATAGACTTCGCAAGCATAATGCAGGTCAGTGCTGCAACGCTCGGGCAGGAACTTGGAGGAGCAGCAGTGATTGGGACGGTCTTGTTACGTTGGAGGTCATGCAGCCCAGGTTGAGCATTTGATTTGCTCATACAGGAAATCACGAACTTGTGCACAGCAGCATACAGAACATTCAAGAGGTCGATCGCAGAACAGAGAATGAACTGATTGAGCAGTGGAATTTTGCAAGTATTCTGCCCTGAGTTGTGCGTGCCTCCTTTGTTTGCAGCAACTAGAGACAATGGACCATGCAACCGCAGCTCAGGCGGTGGCCAAGTACGGTAACAACGACCCCATTGTGAGTGTATAAGAAGCATAGGTCGTGCTAGCACCACTCTGAAGGGCAGGTATTGATAAGCAATCCGGACTCGGTCTGTTTGTTTGTGCACAACATGGCTGTGTGACTCACTGGTCCGATGATCCTTCGCGATTGCCGCAAGACAAAGCTAGACTTGAACGCTCCAAGTATGGTTTGCCCATGCGTTGTGCTTGCACAGTTTCTCGCTCAGCAATACTGGGACCTGATCGGACGCGCGGGGTCCGTTCGCGACTTCATGGCTGCTCATCAGCCCAGCCCTCTTCATGTACAGCCGACACCTCCGCCGCCGGCTATGCCGCAACGTTCCTATGCAAGCCCACCCTTTCCGGCCACAGGCGCCCGAGGCCTTTCTAACTCCATGCTGGCAGCCGCCATTGCAATTCCGGTGACCGCGTGTGCGGTGCTCGTGCTGGCCGCCTTTATCGTACACACACGCTTCAAGCGAGGGGACACGCACCTGAGTTTGCGTGGCAAGGTCTTGGCACCCGGAGTGGGGCCAGAGACAACCCTAGTGATCACAGACGTGCAGGTGCGTGCACTCTTTCTGCAAATCTTTAGTACGTGAATAGACAATGGGGCCAGGGCTGGGGCCAGAGACAGCCCTGGTGATCACAGATGTACAGGTGGGTGTGCTTGTACTGCAGAGTGGTTATTGGCTGCCAGGGCCTGCTTGATGCCCAAGTTGCATGGTGCGCCCCATGTGGATCTTACCTAGGCAGGTTGTCACAATTGCGCACTTGCATTACACTGACCAAAGCTAGAGTTCTGACTGCAAGGGTTGTATACGTTGCCCGAGACTAAACCAGTCCTGGCTGCCATGCGCGGCTTGTGCGCTTTGCATGCTGTCCGCTGCTACCACAGCACGAACACTGACTGTATTTGTTCGAGCGTCTTTGCCAACCCGCAGGATTCGACCACCTTGTTCGAGAGTCTTCCTGTAAACATCATTGTGAGTCATGTTTCATTCCACGTCCAGCTGCTGAGGTTCCCTGGTCAAGATTTTATCATGCTGGTCAGAGTTAGTATGACTTTGTACATGTAGCGAGGTTTGCTAGTTGAAAAGTAAAATGTGGTTGGCGCGTGCAAGCGCACTCAAATATGACGGTTTTTCTCCGCAAATGTTGGGCTTGCCCTCTCAGTGACACTACCTGACCGGAGTCGTTGTGACCGCTGTACTTCCTGGCATCCTTAATTTCTCAATCCCACAGCTTCTTTGACGCTGAGGCCTGTACGTGATGCGACCCCTGCATGGTTGTGATCCTGAGTGAAGGTAAGGATTCGTGCCTGCAACCCTGCAGGATGAAGCCATGCAGCTGGCAGCCGGCATTACACGCAAGGCCATGCTCAAGCACAAGGGCTATGAGAGCGCCACTGAGGTGCGTGAGAAAAACGTCAATTGCCAATCGATTCCTTCGGCATTATCGTCAATGTCAGCCTGGCACATGTGGTTGCCATCAAACATATATTGTTTTGTTTGCGGAAAAGTTGTTTACGTTGCACGTGACACCCACCTCGACCTGGCAACGTATCCAACGTATCACATATCCCACGCCCGGACAACTGCAACCGCTGAGGGCATCCCCCTCGATATGCATATCTATTTTTCAGGCAACTGCAGCCGCTGCTTTTAGCAGCTTGACGGAGCAGATTAATACCGCGTCAGATTTTGCAGACGATTTTGCTGCTTCTGACTTGATTGCTGATTGCGGCACGGTCCACACGCCCGCAACTAGAAGCAAGATCAATTGAGATGTTCCATCACTGTTCCTTCACAACTAGTACTATTGATTGTGGTACTCGACTCAGCTTGGCACACATGGTTGCCATTCAAAGCAAGTTGTAAACATTCCGCCACTCCTGTTATGCACGGCTGCTGCATGCCGCTGACCTTCAGGGAGACTCGTTCATCATCGCTTTCCACACAGCCAGAGATGCCGCTTTGTTCTGCGTCGAGTGAGTGGGACTGGCTGACCAGGCCTGGCTATGAGGGTCTCTCACTTGTGGCCCACACTAGCAACTACACGTGGCTCACTAGCACACTACACGTGTGTGGAGTCACTCAATTAGTTCATAATGTTTGTATATGTCTCGTTGTTGTCGTGTCTGATGTGATGAAATAGTGTGGAGTCCCACGCTTGGCATGTGTGCGCTGCATGGTAGACTGAAAGCCACATCAACTGCCTGTCAGCCAGCGTTCAGAATTGTGTCTTGCGCCTGTGCTTGCACTGAAATCGCATCATGGAACAGCCATTGAGCACTGACAGATGTTCAGAACACCAGCAGGCTAACTGTGGGCTCAAAAACTGGCACGCTCACGTCACTGTTGGTCAACTTCCTGAGTCGGTTTGGTTGTCAAAACTGTCTATTTTGCGCAGGTTGCAATCAACGCTGCTGTCCGCTCCCTGGCCCTCTCAGCTGCTAACGACAGAGGGTGTTGCCAGTGTACATCCACACTGGGTGGCAAGTACACCCCATGCGGAGACATGCACACAGGTCAGGGCAACTCTTGAACAAAACGACATAGCCGAATCAATGACAAACCCACAGCATCCTGGTGCAAGCTGTTCTATTTTCCAGTGCTTGCAACGCACAACAGACAGCCAGGGACCTATCCATGGAACCGAAGATGCTGTGCTGGGGGCATAGCCTGTCTCTGATGAGAGATATGAGAGATACGGTTGGCAGTTTTTCCGTTTTGAGATCACGTGAGCTCAACGCCAGCGATCTGGAGCAGATAGTGCGATTGTGCTTTTTTTTGGCTGGCTTGCAGGTTATGAGAGGAGTATACACAGCAGGCGCAGCAATAGAGAAGGAGCATTCAATCAGTCGGCTGGACAACGCCCTCATCCAGGCAGAGTGAGTTTGGATATTGCGTTGACTTATAAACTTGTTCTCAACGAGCTAGTTTGACTGAAAGTGCTTCTTGAAATCCACAGCTTGGATTAATTCCCATGAAGCCAGCTCGTTTCTGACATGTACCTTGACTTCATGACAACAGTCAGTATCATATAGCCAGGGTCAACTCCACCAGCCAGTATCATATGTAGCCACCAAAATTCACCAGACTTTTGGTCACTACAAAGTTGATGGCAATCGACATGCGAACTACAATCCGTTGGGTTGCCGTGAGCGCCGGACGCAGAGAGTCGGCAGGTAGCCCATCGCTGGGCAGGGTCAAGACTGGATCATGCACAGTGCGAAACGCAAGCACTTGTTGCTTCCTTGCAGGTGGTGGTGGCCGAAATGGTTCAAAACAATTCTGGCCGGCAGGCTGCGAAGACAAGTGGAAGAGTCGTGCGCAACGGGCGACGCTCAGCACCTGAAGTATATGACAGCAGATGCTGCGCGCGCAAGTTCAAGCCCGATTGCAGGAAAAGAGCTTCTCGACATGCTTACGACCGGTTGCCCATCCATGGCAGACTCGGACCCTGCATCTCAGGAACTGTTTCATTTCAGATCGTCTCCACTTCGTCTTGGATCCCGAGAAAACAATCTGATTCCCGCGGGCGACTATCCTTCTGTTTTCCGTAACCCGCTAGCGGGGCAGCTGCACCCGAGTGTGGATCTCCCCACCGTATCCGAAACGTCGACTTGCTTCTTGCGGGACTTGATGGGTCAGGCCTGGCTACCGTGTGAAGCGCCGACAGGCCGTGATTCAAACCACGAACTGTTGTGGGCAGGCTTGCGTGTGCGCTGCGGCGTTGCATCGGGCCTCACCAACTCTCGAGACGCCATGTGAGTTGCCTCTATATGGGTCTATATGGGTTCGGATAGCCTCTATAAGATCACTTCGTGGATTCCGCAGATGACTGCATCACGGGTGCAGCCAGTGATGCATTGACACCCGCACATGCGTGGTTCAAGGCTTGATCTGCTCCCAGACCGCACAGATGGATGATTATGGATGAGGCAGCCATGACGACGTGTCTTTGTCGTGACCGCTCTTTACAGTTACAACAACGACACGCACTCTACCCAGTACGGCGGCAGCTTCCTTGCAGCTGCCAAGCTGATGGAGGCCTGCGCAAACGGTGGCCAGGTGGTGCTGAGCTCCTCTACCTTCAGCCTGCTGGACCGCAAACACATGCCAGAGGACGTATTGGTGCTGCACCTGGGCAAGCATTTGGTGCAAGGAGAGGCCGTGATAAGAACGCCTGCAACGGGGGTGATGTCTCCAGAGGTGAGTGGCATGTCTTTGGCCACAATCACTGTTGCCAGCAAGACCCTAAACCCCTGTACACCAAACATCTAGTTTAGCGTATAATATAAAGATGGGGGGGAGTATGTAGGTGATTATCCTAGGTGTAGAGAGGTTCTTCTACACTGAGGATAAGCAACCTTGCAGGCTTGTTTGGCTCCTCCAAACACGGCATGTCAAGTTTGGCTGGCCATGATAGTATTTCATTGCCAAACTCATCATGGTTGGCTGTCTCCAGACGTCCTGTGTTGTCTTGTCTGTACAAATGGCTGCGTGATGAATTCCGGTGCCAATTTCCGCCCTCTTACAATGGAGACCAGTTTGGGTCCAGCCAGGTCAATGTCTGCCTGGCGATTTTAGTTGATTCCATCACATGCTGCAGGCTTGCTTTGTAGTTGGGTTTGCATGGAATGGACATTCATCGCATGCCGCAGGCTCGCTACAGCAACATGTCCCTGGATCCCTCCATGAATCTAGACGATGTCTGTGGCTCAGCCCATGGCATGGCGGACTTCACCCTTAACCCCATGGGCCCTGGATGGCACCATCTTTACACCGTCATGCACGTGCGCAACGCCCCACGGCTGGCTGCCCTGCCCACGCTAAAAGTGGCACAGAGTCTTGTCAACGGTAAGACTGGCTTTGCGACCCAGTTCTGGTCCAATCCGCGACACATTCAAAACCAGGCCTGTGACGTTTGCAATAATCAGCATTCTGTTCCTCGTCTGTTCAGTGTTGTTCTGCTGCCCTTCTTCTCCTCCTGCTATTCCCTGAATGCTGGACCACGACATTCAATTCGGTACATAGTATCAGCATGCTCGCGAGGTCAATGCAGTAGACTGGCGGTGACCAACTGGTCAAGAGCGTGTGCTTCAGCGTTGACTAAGCCACACTCACCACCATTGGCATCACAAGGCGTTGCAATGAATGGGTACAAGGGGAACTGCGGAATGGACAAGAGGACTTTTGAACTATAGAAAAACGTGTGCAAGAGATGTTTTTGTGGCCAACCTGATCTTTGTGGCTGCCTACCAGCAGATGCATCAGAGTTATCTGCCGAAGTATCGTGCAAATGGGGATGGACATCAACATTGTACTACGAGTTTTGTTTTCTTTCTCTCAGGTGTGCTTGATGCACCGCTGGGTGCCGTGACCATTGCCTTCCTGACTGTCGTGGGCGTGCCCACTCTGAGGGACTGGGACGCAGACAAGACACAGGCGGCAATGGTCGTGTTCGCCTCCATTGCCAAGCAACACCTGCGCCATTATGGGGGCTACCTGGTCAGTGCGGCCTTGCGGCATCGTTCATCGTCTTGCACCCTACAAATGATTTATTAGAAATGAAAATTCACAAAGGGGCCATTGGACATTGCACTTCAGGGAACACTGTACCTGGTTCACCAAGGGGGTTTCTTCATCATTGGTTGACTGTACTTTCACGCGTGGATGTGCACGTAGCCCACACCGGAAAATGGGACGCTCAGTGAAGAGGGCGAATCTTGCAAAGCACGTGCTCCTGATACAGATCTCTACAACCAGGGGTGGAATAGCCTGTTTCTTACCGTCTGACCTGTCCCCTGAGGTGTGAAGGAGGTTGCGTGTCGGCCTGCCCGCCCGCCCGCCCACCTGCTCACATGCCTGCCCACCTGCCTGCCGCATGTCCTGACAAACTGACAAGAGGCGCCTTCGTTGTCTTGTGCGAGTCCCTCACCGTTTCTCCTGCATGTCCTGCACAGGTGGAGCACGTGGAGGGTTTCATGCTCACCTCATTCCACTGTCCCCTGGCCGCCCTGCGCTGGGCCATAGCAGTGCAGTCAGACATGCTGCGCGCACCTTGGTCACCTGGCCTGCTCAAGCAGGCCCTTGCTGAGGAGCTGCACGTGACGCACGTGGATCAAAACGGCAGAAACCGTAACGTCGTGCTGTTCCGAGGGCCTCGCATCAAGGTGGGGCCATAAGGGGTTGTCTTTCACGTGACTGCATTCGTTATGTATTGGAGCAGGATCTACAGACAGCTGCACAGTTTGGTCACTTGTTCCTGTAGTGTCGACAGTCCCATGGAATACCCCATGGGTTACCAACGGCAGTTGTTTAGGGTGCAGTGGTCACCTATTTTCCTTCCCCCCTTGCCCCTGTTGAGCAGTCCTCCCCGGACTGAAGGCCATGTAAAGAACAACAACGGCAGTAGTTGTCAATGCCCTACAATCGGCATCAAGTACTCAGACATGGTGTTGTATGCGGCAGGTCGGTATGTCTTCGGGAATGACCAAGAGCGAAGTGCATGCGAGCACAGGCCGCGTGGCCTATCGCGGCAAGGTCATGAACAGGGCCGCGCGCATTGCCGCCACTGCCAACTCAGGACAGGTGAGGAAACGGGCAAAAAAGGGCTGCAGTCTCGGAGTTGCTCAGAGGATGCTTGCATGAGCCGGTATCTTGACTGCTCACTGCTCAGGCTGTGCCGGTATGTGCACTGCTCATCATGCTGGTGCCATTAATCCGTTGCTGCAGCCGTTGATCTTACGCCAGTGTTTGAGTTTGCCAAGGATCATGTCAGCAAACACAGTAAGGTCCTAGGTTGACATGAGTTTGCCGTATCACCCTTGCTGCTGCTGTGCTGTCCTTCTGTCGCAGTGCGTCTGAAACCCTGCAACGACAGCACAGTTCTTCCTGCAGTGCATTTGATGCTCACGTGCAGACATGTCAGCTTGCCTCTTTGCCTTCCTGCCAGGTGTTGAGAACACTTGTTGTGCCTGCAGTGATGCTCACATGAAAACATGTCACATGCTCATTTCCTGAAGACAAGTCATTCCCTTCGCCTGTCTCTCAGGTGCTCTGCAACCGGCGGACCTGGGATGCAGCGGTGGCTGTGGCGGGGCGGCCCGAGGGCGACATGTTTACCTCTGACCTGCGCTGCGTGCGACTGGGCGGGATGCAGCTCAAGGGAATCAAGGAGAAGGTCGAGATATGCCAGGTGGGCCTTCGAGCGCTGGAAGCATGACGAAAAACATGCAGGGTGTAACTCACACTCTGCGCTGACAACTTAGGATTTGATACGTCGACTGATTGGACTCGACATGTTGAATTTGACGGGTGGCCACTGTGGGCAGTGCGTGCGTGTCTTCTGCTGCGACTTTTGTGTAGTGACTGTTGCGAGCACAGACGTGAAAGGTCTTGGAGTGTCTGACTGATTGGACTCGCATGTGACTGTTCGTTGTGTTTGCAGGTCCAGAGGCATTCAAACGGGTCAGCCCGCAATTACATTGCGAGTTCCGAGATCCACGGTGCAGTAGAGCAATTCCCATCGCCAAGCGAGGCTCGAGTCGTGACATCGGATTCCCAGGTGATCACCCTGTGATCCTTTGTCAATCGTCCGTGACAACCTAGTACCTTAAAGACTGCACCGGAGCCCGATATCGGCAAGCTTGTGGTTGAAGCTCGCTTCTTTCTTGTCGGCGTTAGATCCGATCGCTGTTGGAAAACAAAGGTTTTGAAGGCCACGTGACCCTCCAGTACACCATCACGCATACATATGCAGGCATTGCACCATCTCAGTGGGCTTAACTTGGCAAGGTGGCTCATCCTCCGCGTGCTGCATCACATTAGCGATCTACAAATACTCGCATTAGCCATCTACAAATACTTTTGAGGCAAACAAAGGGGGTTATCATACGAATCCTTCTTATTGTCTCCAAAATGTTGGTGCACTGAAACGTTACGGGCACCACCATACAACTGAAGGCCTCACTGGTGTGGCCCAAAAGACGACAACATACTGCCCCTTGTGATTCATTCGGTTTGAAACTGGGGTTGCACGTGGGTGGTTGTTCCCTCAAGAGCGCACAGGCAAAAAAAAGAAGTTTGCCAGTTCTGGGACAGTTCCTGTCAATACCCCTGGAACATGTGTTGTGAATTGGGCATACTGTGGAGTTTGCGTCACTTTGTCACAGGGGTATATAGCGGGGCGAGAATCACGTGTTGTGGTAGATGGTGCGTTGCCACTTCTGGGACAGCAAAGAAAGAGACAGGATTAGACACTTCGCCACTGAGACATATGGAACTGTCCCAGAACTGGCAAACTTTTTTTTTTTTGGTGGGTGGTTGTAAGCTCACCAGCTGAGGACGTCATTTGGAACTTGCCCAGACCTGCATCGTATCACAAAGCATAGATTGTGAACGGTCGTGATTGAGCAGTGTGACCTGCAGCGGCAGGCGCTCATGTATTCTAGTTGGGGAAGGTTGGTATGCAGAGATTACACCCCACATGCACCACTCATGCGGGTACGCTGGTATGCGGCTTGGCGATGGTGCAGTTCAAATACAAACACATGTCGTGAGCGTATGATTTGAGTGCACTGACTCAACCAGTATGATCTCACTTTTGCAGCATGCCGACAGGCACATGCTTCATACTACTGTCTAAGCCCGTTCCGGCAAGACGCTTTTTTCATGCAGGCTACATCGCCATGCCTTGCCTTGCATGGAATCAATACTCTTTCGCTTGCCTTTATGTCTACTGACGCCCTTCTGCGTTTGGCTGGTACAGCTTTTCTTTACCGCCTCTTCCAGGTACTTGCACCCTGGACTGCCTGGGCCAGAATAAAGCGTGTTTGCCTGGTTCATCTGTCCATGCCACGGGGGGAGAGGATTGCATCAGTTGTGTATTGGGGTGACCACCACAGGCCACAGGGGCGACCAACCAACCTCTGCTGACTAGGTGGGGTTCCCCTAGTGTGGGATATGCGAGCGCTGTGCACTCCCACTTTGTCAGCAGTTAGAATTGAGCACTGAGTTAGGATTGCGAACAGGACGGCCCTGCCTGTTGCCGTTGCACACTACATGGTTGCGTCGGCCCTGCTACTGGTGCCACAATGCAACGCCGTAGCACTGCTACGGTGGTGGGACTTGGCGATGAAGCGATGAATTCATAAAGTGATTAGTGCATGTTTGTTTCAGTGGTAAATCTAATGATAAGCGTGCCTGGACCCAGCATCGTAATGCAGCAGAGGTATCTGTACCACTCCGCGTCTGTATGATGGTGTTGCCAGAAGCAGATAACCGTTTTGTGCAACCGACTAGGGTTGGATGGCAGAGACCCAAGCTTTATGGATGTAGTTGGATGTAGTGCTTACTGCTGGACATGCTCTGCCCATTGGCACCCCATGATCATTATGCTTCAGTGTCATTGAGTGGCGGAGACGAGCCAATAAGCCTGGCCCGTTGGAGGTTTGTTGTGCGTGTGGGCATCAGTGCGTGTGCATAGTGACTGACTGTGTGAAGAGCAGGGATGTGCACATGCGCATGGCATGTAACGGCAGTTGCAATTCAATGTTGTTTGCATGCAGGCATGGGTTCAGACCTGGTGGTCATTGCATGCAGGCATGCTGGTTGGTAGAGGCCCTGCGATGTCGTGACTTGTCATCCCAGTCAGAAGTGAAAGGAATGGTAGCTCTTGCCTTGTTTACTGCACCGTGTAACCAATCGGCAGTTGGGAAGTGTCTTCACAGTCGTGGCCGGACAGAAGTGGCTCTGTACCGTCCACCAATACAATTCAAGGCGTAGAGGCACGCATACGTGAAAACACATCATGTCCTGTCAGTACGGCAGACATGACCCATCATGCACAATACCACGTTAGGGTTGCTGCACTCAAACAATCGCATCACAACTGAGAATTACACATAACAATTGTCCTAGAACTGGCAATTCAGTACTTCAAGAGTAACCACGTCAGCTGGCTTACAGTACGATGCCCGCCTGCGTGAAGCCTTTATGCTCGGTGCTGTCAATCAAAAGGCAAGTATATCGATCATCGCCTGCTTTGCAGCATGTGCTTGTGACGCATAAGTTAAGCATTTCAACGGTCAGGATCACCAAGCATAGATGAATGAAACTGTTGGTGCAGTGCTTGTGAAACGAGGCCGCACTGCCGGGCTTTGCACTGCGTTGCCGAGGAGTCAGGCTCAGTTGAGCCAAGAGCAAGGTCCTGCTGCCTAACATGGAAATAGAAAGAACATGACATGCGGCAGTTAACACCTCGACAGTTCAATTGCTATTCTAGAGCTTTCCAGTCGCGGTTGTGCGCAGACCTTTCTTTACCAACAGCATTAGACAAGAAATGATTGTGAACCCACAGATGCTGGCCAGCTGAGGAGTGTTTTGAGCACAGACAGTGTCACCAGTGTCATCCACTTACAAGTATCACATGATGCGAGAGCAGCCACTATGACCTTGTTGACTTCACGGAAAGTGGTGACGTCAGTATAAAAAAAAAATAAAGATGTTTGCCAGTTCTGGGACAGTTTCCTAGAAAAACACTGGCACCCGTGTGGTGACGGGGAGATTGTGGCGGCAGAGTTCATGCCAGAGTACAGGGTCTAGGGTTAGTCAGGGAGGCAGGAAAGTATGACACTGTAGTTACAACAGGTGAGGCAACTTGGCCAACAAAATGCTATAAGTCAACAAAATGAACACAGAAAAGGGCAAGAAATCAACAAAACCACAGAAAGCAGCTATTCATTCATGCTATTCAAAGTCCCAGTCATGTAAGTTCAGGTGAGGTGAGCTCAGAGAGTCATGTGTCAGACAAGTAACATTGTAACAAGAAGCTTGTTACAATGAGCTCAACAGCCAAATGCAGAACCACATCAGCAAACTCAGAAGCTCAACTGTGTCCGGTATCCAGCAATGCCGAAGCACAAGTAACAAGCTGCTGGCTCAGCTGCAGAAGTAACTTGGCTGTGTTCAAGGTCACTGCTCTGTCCTTACTGCCAACCCTTCCTGTCCCACTGCTCAATCTGATTCCTCAGCTTAGGCAGTGGATTGGACTGGCCAGCATGGTCACCGGATATGAAGTCTCAGGTGTGATACGTCGTATAATACGAAATGGCGAGCCTCACCTGTACTGTACGGTCAAATACGTCCAAAATACGAAGACCGAAAACCGAAAAAACGGCTTTCTGGAAAGCTCACTGTAGCGCTGCGTAGCCCAGTGCTCTGCGCCGCTTTTAGTGGTCATTAACCATGGCACCTAAGCGTGAAGGCCTAGAGTGGGCCTCCGTGAAGATTCTGGCTGAGAAGTCACCATTGCCAGAAGTGCTTACGCTGTAGCCACACACGTGCAGCAGCATTCGTCAATGTCTTCAGCAACATACGCATGTTACGGCGTGGATCAGCAGTCAACAAGCCAGTAGAAACCCCAGACTGGGTGGTCGAGGATGGATACCAGGCGGACAGCGAGAGCGAGCACTGCAGGCCGGATGCACTGCAGGCTAACCTCAGCATATCAGGCAGCCGGGTACAAGCTCGCGCCAAGGCCGGTGCTGCGGACGACATACTACTCAGACCGGTTCTCCAGGCCTGGTGCTTCAGGCCTAGCTCCGCGCCCAGCCCAGGCCCAGATCCAAGCCCTGCTCAAAGCTCCGCCGGCAGGCGGCCTAGATGCCAAGTGAGAGAGGGTAGAAACCAGCAGCGTCACAGCAGAAACCCTGGTCGTCATACTGGTCATGACCACATGCAGCAACATGCTGACCACAATGGTCTCCGATGCGCTATCCCCAGGCACAGGTTGGACTGGGTCACTTCAAGCAAGTGTTATCACACAGGCAATCACACAGCACACAGCCTTGGTGCAGCAGCATGCAGAAGATTCCAGACAATTTCATCCTGCTTCATGTGTTCAGGAGTACGTCAACAGCATTTGGGCATGCACCTGGCACCAGCCTTCGGCACAGTTGGACCTCCAGATCCAGCGTCATGTGCCAGGCATCAAATGAAGGTAAGCCAGCACTGTGTTGAGGTTACTGTACACGGGTCACAGTATTCAAAACATCCTGTGGAATCCATTCATCATTTGCTTCAGCAACACCTACGCAGTAGCTGGGCTGCCAGCGTAACTGAGCGGCAGGCGATGAAGGGTGCTAACGTGTGCAGTTGAGCAAGGTACCAGGAACATGCATCAGAATTGAGTGCATTGAGTTGATTGAAGGGGTAACGTGTATTTAACACATATGTATTTCGTGCAGGCAGCTGCCATCTGACTGTTGGTACATGTGGTGGTTCCCATGTATGTTTCGTGTGCTTGCATAGGTGCCAAGTGGCCATGGCTCGCCCGAGCACGATGACCAGGCCGCACTGGATGATGCGCTGGCGGCTGATTTCAAGGAACTGGTGGACAGGACTGAGACTCCCGGCGTGAAGGGCGTGCTTCGGCGTAATAAGGCCAAGCTTGTGAAGTATGAGGTGACGAGCGAAGAAGCCCTGAAGGGCCTGACGCTGGAACAGCTCATGGCCTTTAACCTGTCTGAGGCTGCTGCTACAGCCTTGAAGGTGGCCTTTCCCATGCCCGCTGCAACAGCAGCAGCGGCGGCAGCGGCGGCGGCAGCAGCAGCAGCAGCGGCGGCAGCGGCGGCAGCAGCAGCAGCAGCAGCAGCAGCAGCAGCAGGTGTGTGCAATGCATGCCACCTACCGCATGTGTGTTGCATGTGCTGCTGTTGGTACCCATCATCTTGACAGTCGCATACACATGGATGATGGCATGGACCTTGCGGCTGAAGGGGCGAAATGTACCAACAGCATGGCCTGCGAATGGGGCAGGTCACCATATGTATGTGGTTCCCCATGCACTTCCCTTTGCCATACGGTATGCTGCTGGGCGTCTAGGCTTTAAAAGCGCAGCTGCCAGAGTGTGGATGGTGCTGCTCATGCAACCCAGCGGCATCAGTGCTTTAACCCACATGAGCGCATGGGCTGCATCCAGCACCGGGCACTGTCAGTGTGTGCCCTGGGTGGCGCTGGTATGCATGGTGTGACGCATCAGTCAGGGTTGTGCCTTGTATGTGTGCTTTGACACAACTGTTTTGGCATGTCTTCATAGCTACCACACTCTGGCCCTCTGAATACACATACTCATGCATTTGCCAAACCTCACTCTCACCTTGCCCTGCTCTGATGGTGTGTGCAGCTGCTGGCAAGCTGTCTATCTCACAGCGCTTTGCGCTGCCCCTTCCCCCCAACACATACCGGCCTCCCTCCACCACGCCTAAGGCTGGCAAGCACCCACCACCCACTGCAACGACTGAGGTATGGGACATAGCCGACACCATCCTGCGAGAGGCCGACGCTTTCCTGGCTTGCCAGTCACAAGATGCGACGTATGATCCGCCCTACAAAAGGCTGATGCGGTTCCGCAAGGAGGTTTGCATTCACACAACATTTACTTACCAGCTGGAGGTGGTGCAGGCAGCCATGTTCCAGGCATCTCTTGCCTGTGAGTGGGAGGAGGAGCCTCCAGTGCCAAGCCCCACCCCCAGCCCCAGCCCCGATGAACTCAGCCCCGATGAATCTGCTGGGCCCAACGAGCAAGCCCCACCTCCAGCCTCTGCCCAGCCGGTGAAGGTGCAAGGCAAAATAGGGCAAAAGGCTTCAAAGAAGCTGCCCGACTGGGAGCTGATCACAGAGGACGAGATCCCCATCTCGTTCATCGAGGGCAAAGTTCCGTAAGTGTGTGAGATGGCAACTGCGCATGTAGGCATGACATATGCATGATGACGGTGGGAGATTTACAGCCGCAGGTGGTGGTTGCTGCCTGCACCCTGCTGGTGTGTAGGCTGAGACACGGGTTTTGAGTGGGGCAAGGGTCTCGGGTCAGCCTGTGAGACCGCCGCTACCAATATGACCCTATTTCTAGCTGAGATGCAGGGCTTGAGGTTTTTTTGTCAGGGTAGGCTCGTTGAGGTCAGATTACACTGCTGCTGAAGTCATAGACACACACACACACACACATCCACTGGTGAAATGTCAGCTGACATGTGACACCTGGGGTTACAGAAACGATTATTGTTGCCAGTTCCCAGCACCTGGCTACAGCTCACACAACATGAGCTGTTCTTGTGATGCACAGGCGTCTGCTGACTGGCGCGGGCAATAAGTCATTGGCTGAGGTAGCTCAAGAACAAGCTGAGGCACCCCAGCGCAAACAGGGCCGACCTAAATCAGGAGAAGAACCACCCGCAGACGAAGTGAAAGCAAATGACCTGCAGAACATGCTGAGGCAGGTGAGCTCTTGGTTTGAGCAGTGAAACCTTGTTTGTGAGGTGAGGGGGTTGTCCATGCACCTATTTGAGTTGGTGCATGGTTTGAGTAGGTGGTGGGTGTCTGTCCTTGCATCTTGCCACCAATCGCCTCTGCTTCTTGCGACTTGCTGTTGGCCATGCCGAGCCATTTGGCAGGGCCACTGGGCCCAATGGTTTTGTAGGATTACTGTTGCAGGTGGCGCAACGCCCCTCTCTTCCCCTCCCACGTCTTAACTTAGTTTTGTGCTGGCGAGTTCAGCAGTAACTTGCACACGTGTTGAAGCGCCGCCTTTCACCCGGTCAACAATCACTGATACCGCCTTTCACCCGGTCAACAATCACTGATACCGCCTTTCACCCGGTCAACAATTATTGATACCGCCTTTCACCCGGTCAACAATTATTGACACCGTGCAGCTGGAGTTGTTCTGCCGAGAGCGGCGAGTACGATACTTTGGCTTCACCACGTATGACGTCACGTGGGTGGGCATGATCCAGGGCAAAAAGATGTTCATCAGCAAGGGCTTCAAGTGGTCTGACACAGGCCTCACAGTGCTCAAGGTGCGAGCTGGTCGAGGTGTGCTGCATTGCAACTGAACCAGCAAAGCCGGACTGCACAGCACCCCGCCTGAAATGCACAGCGGCCTCTTGGGCCACCGCCGCACTGCCAGTCAGCCACATTGAAATTTTTATTAAATAACCCTATGGCATATGGCCCCTGCTTCATGTGCTTTATGTGTGATGCGGTTTTGGCGTGCACGGTGCAGGTGCTGCTCTGGCTGGTTCTGAAGGCACAGGGGCCTGACAGGTTCTTGGAAAGCGATGAGCTGCCACCGAGGAGCCCAGCACCCGGTCAGGTCAGCCCGGCACCTGGCTCAGATGACAGCTCGTCTGACAGTGCAGCGGCAGCGGGGGAAGGGCATGATGCAGCAGCAGCGGCAGCCGGGCAGCAGCCCAGCGGCGATGGGAATGGCACGGCCGGTTTCCAGGATGGCAGCGCGTCCGCTGTTTTGCAGCAGTGGGAGGAGGAGCCACCTTCCAGCCCCGGCGCTGGCGTGTTGGGCTCTGGCATCACCGGGGACGTCCTAGCGGGCAGGTACGCACTACCCATTGCTCACAAGACAGCGAACTGTGCTGTTCACCTTGACGCACTGTTGTAACAGTTTTGATCACCCAGGCGCTCACTCGCCGACTCCTGTCTGTTGTGGGATCTCACTCCTGTTGCAAACTCACCCCCACTCGCATCACACCCTCACTCGCATCACACCCTCACTCGCATTCACACCCTGACTCACATCACACCCTCGCTCACATCACACCCTCACTCACATCACACCCTCACTCGCATCACACCCTCACTCGCATGACACCCTCATGATCACACCCTCACATGCATCACACCCTCACTCGCGCCACACCCTCACTCGCGCCACACCCTCACTCGCATCAAAACCTCACTTGCATCACACCCTTACTCGCACCACAGCCTCAATTTTGTCTGCCTCATTCACCCCCTTGCTCCTTCTCTTACTCTGTATTTCGACCTGCTGCGCACCTGTGCAGTGTGGGAGATATCCCCGTGGCAGTCAAGTGGGGACCAGCTGGCACCAAGTATGAGCGCTGGTTGAAGCACGAGGGGTCCGTCTACCTGGACTTGAAGCCGTTGCAGGTACGGCAGGTAGCATGAGGCTGAAGGGGTCTGGGTACACAGGCTTCAGCGAGCAGGGTGCAGCAGTGATGCACAGTGCCTTTTGGTTTTCCACCCTGATATGTCCCTACTGTGCATCCAGCGGCTGTGACTTCTGTTGTGTTGGGTGGGAGCATTGCTGGAGCATGGCATTGTGGAGGTGCCTTTTCATGGCCATCAGCAGTCTGCCAACCAGAACAGTATGTTTGTCCACACGTCATGCGTGCATCTGCAGGGCACGTATATTCCAGTCCTGCAGTACTTTGGCCCTGCAGCACGCGGTGTGTACTTGTTGGTGACGCACCATGTCTTTGGGCGGCAACTGCGCGGCGGAGGCCGGGATGCGCACCTACTGCCCAAGGCGTTGAAGGCCTTGCATGCCGTCCACAGCATGGGCTACGTGCAGGGGGATGTACGCCCGCCCAACTTCCTGGCGGTTGGTGAGCAGGTAGGCTTGGGTTTTTCAAGTGAGGTAGGAATCGGGTTCAGATAGGGAACCATAAGCCACCGCCAGAAGGAGCTGGCCAGAAGGTGCCAACGAGTAGGATTGCCGCATGATAAGGGTGGAGCCGGTAGCATGTCCATGAGTAGGGTTGCTGTGTCACAGTGTGGAGCTGGCAACACATGGTCAGCAAGATAAGCAGTGTCTCAGCATAACCACCAGTCACGTGTCTCTGCCTGAAATGCGAGGGATGGAGCTGGCTGATTGACTTTGTAAGGCCTCTTCTGGTTTGGCTGTTCACCACAGGTCTTTGTGCTGGACTTTGGCAATGCCAAGCGTTCAGCATCGCCGAGGGAGATGCAGCAGGAGGAGGCGGAGCTGATCGCCCAGCTGCAGGGGGATGAGCCAAGCCCCGTTGAGGCAGGCCGATTGGTCTCCAAGGTCAGGGCCCAGTAGCCAGACCTCACCCCACAGGGCCCATGCCTGCCCGCACATGGCCACCCCACCAGCCGCACCCACAGGGCCACCCC